>LGSN01000026.1:0-106208 GCA_001314375.1 Phytophthora podocarpi
ATCAGGTGGGCTTGCATATGTTCTTGTGTGTGCTGTATGTGGACAAACTTGGTCGGCCTTGTATGCGTCTTGGTCTAAGTCAAGGCGGGCTGCTTCCCGGGATACATTCTCCGAGAGCATTTATATGCCATAGGCTACCCTCTGTTAGGGAAGTCGGCGGTCTGGACCGGGTGTAGTTCTGTCATCCTGGATGAGGCCTCATCCAGAGTGTACACCGTCAAACCTGTGGGTCCATCCTTAGCCAAGCGCCAGGCGCCAAAGATCTCCATCACCTAGTCACTCCACGTGTCACACGCAAATGCCACACTGGATCTCGTCCAGTCAGCCAATCAAGCACTGGGTCAGTCCGGTCAGGCAGCTGGACATGTGGCTGGGAAAATTTCCTAAGTCACATCATGTCAATGCTGCACGTAAGCACGCGAGCGCGCCACGGACACTCAGTAAAGGGGACCGCGTGAGAGCAGTTCTCTGAAGAACAGCGAAGAAGCTGGACTCGCATAGCGTGAGGGGCAGGTAGCAGGCAGACATGGCAGTGGCCAATATCGCGCTTGTCAATTTTGTAGTGCTTGAAGTCTTGGAGAAGCATCTCAGCGTCGTCGTGCGACATCACGGACGCAAGTGTCATCCAGGGATGGCGAGGCATGATGGTTGGAGTAGTAGACGTGGTCACCGAGTGGATTTGTTGCTGCCAAAACGTTTTGGAGAATGGAGAAGAGAATAGCGAAGTAAACCTGCATCAGTGAAATTAGCGGCTTGGATGCGATGGGATTGGCTAAAAATACTGCTACTGATGTGGAAAAATGTTGTTGCCGTGATATTTGCATTTCTTCGGTATGATTGGTGGATCTGGCTTGGCTGACGTGTGGACAATTGTTTAAAGGTGCCCGTAGAGTAGTTTTGGTGTTTGGTGGATAAATTGTGGTGTAAAGAGGGTGTCCTCCCTGTTAAGGAGCTCGAGGGTAAATGTCGTGTGCAAGTCCTCCGTCAGATCTGAGACATAACCCCGAGCTTGAGCCGCTTGACACACTCTTCTGCGTGAGCATCACGTATGGATCAGACTGACTGAAGGGTCACGGAAAGGCAGTGCAGCAAATGCTCGTACACTTCAGCTGTCTTTCCAGAAGTGAGTCCATACCAGATTGGTAGATAGAGTTCAGAAATGTGGTCGAACACCATCACGATTACCAATTGGTAAGAGCGAGCAGATACACGCTTCTCAATTTATGTTGCACGAATGTTGTTCTTGTGCGACTGGGTCAACTTTCACCTATTTAGGATAGTCTCATGGTTAATCTAATTTGCAGTAGTTTTACTTAGGTTTGGTACGTCACAATTTTTTAAATATTACAAAAGTATTCATGTATTTATCTGTACAGGATTGGCGATCCTGGTAAGAACTCTGGACATAAATATCCAGAGAATTTCCAGAGAATATATGCAGCAATATTGGTGAATTTGGTCTGCAATTGCGCCCAAAAGCTGATCAGGTTTTTTTCCAAAAAAATGTTTTTAAAGAAAAGTTAATATTGCCAGAGACTTTGCCGAAATTAAGGTGGTCTGTTTACATAAAACTACTCCGTCGTGTAAAAGTGATTTTTGAAGAAAAAATGAAATTTTACAAAATATTTCAGCCAATAGAAATTGCACGCCACGCATTGGAAGCGCGGGCATTGCAGTGAAGAGAAGCTCCGTCGACCAAGTCGCGCATTCTAGAGGACCGGGCAGACTCGAGCTAAGCTTAAGACATATCTCCTGCTGCGCGAGCGAGCGATGGCCGTGACAGTGAAGTGCTCCATGCCACAGTTTGTAGCGCGTTGTTTGGAGGAGATCGGCCTCGAGGGCCGCTGCGGAATGCCTCTGCGCGAGCTGTTCGACGCCATGGACCCGCAGCAAGACGTGGCCTACCGTCGCTACGCCTGGCGAGTGCTGTGCAGCATGGAAAACCAGCTGCGTTTCCACGTCATGCGGCCGCTGGAGGCCAACAGAGGCGCGGGGAACGCAACAGAGAAGAAGCCGCTGCTTGGCTCAGAGGATGGCGCTACATCGCGTCGGAAACGCAAGTGGAAGACCACGTTGCTCAACAGTCCGAGCTACAATTCGCCCGGGGTGAAGACTCGGGTGGACGACGAGGCTGAGAGGACTCCGAAGCGACAAAAACACAAGAACCAGCCGTTGCAGCCGGTGCTGCCATCTATGAGACGTATCGCTGCTCAGAAGCAGCGTCGGAGGTTGTCAGATGCTGATGGTGAAGGTCGAGATAAAGCAGATAATGTTAGTCGTTTACGGAGGCGGCGGCAGGGCAGTGGCGGCGATGGAAGCAGAGACGGAGAAGTGGTGATAGTGGAGGAGGGAGATGAGGACACAGCGACGAGTGAGGTGGTGGTGAAAGATAATCCAGATACGCAGGGAGAAAAGACGCAGCAACAGGGAAGGGAAGCAGAAGTCAACGTCAAAGAGGAGGTGGAAGACGCTGCAGATGAGACTCGGTGGGTATTACGAAGTCCACGAGGTTTCCGCCTCGGAGAGGAGGTGGATGTAGGCGGACTGAGCTACGAAGAGGCTGTGACGAGTAGTCATGATGATGTGCTAGGTGTCGTGGCTTGTGAAGAGTTACGGCTAAAGTATCTCGGGGTGCAAGACGCAAGCTCTATGGACACGATCTCACCGCAGTTTGATCTGTTGGAGATTATTGGGCGTGCAAGAGTGCGCGGGGAGAATGCTGCAGCATTGACAAATTCGAGATTATTTGGAGACTCGCGCAAGCTGCATTATCTGCTGGATGTGTTGATTGGGTCGAACTACGTCGTAAAAAACATCGTGACGGCTGACCAGAGGCGATTTAATATCGTACACTTGCGGCGGTTTGCCAGCAATTTTCACCCCTCCATGATATCACCATCCGCTACAATAGCTCGGCAAGCGTTCCCGAAAGAAGTTTTAGCACAGGTTATCGTCAGCATGATGAAAGCACGAGGAGAGCGAACTTGTGTGTTCGCAGACATTGGGCGCGAGCTAGGCTACGGCAAACGCCAGCAGGAGCAATTGCGGAACTATTTCATCCAGCAGATGAACGTGAAACCGAACTTTCCTCTACAATTGTTTATGGCACGATGCAAAACGGGTAGCGAGTACATTGGGCGAAAACTGTGGTGTATCCGTCTACGTGATAGTTTATCTGGTTCGCCTGGTGTATCTGGGCGACGGCAGGGCTCATCGGTGACTTTCGAGGAGCTTGGACCTGATACAATGGCTGTAGGCCGCCCTGTTGTCGAACGTGGGATCATGGAGCAAATGTTTGTGGCCATCCAAGACCGAGAGGACATTGGCGCAACAGTACCTGAGCTTCGAGATGTTTTAGGTGTTCCAACGTTCAAGCTGCCGTACAAGCTGGCCCAGGGATTGATATCAAATTACAATATTTCCGTGGAGCAAGTTGTTCTGGGCAAGAGTACGATGTATCGGATGTTTGTCCCCCGCGCCGGAAAATGGGATGAAAGTAGCCAGCATGCTACAACTGGTAATAGCACGAACTCGACAGATTCCAATGTTGGTGTGCGGGTAACCCGCGCTGCTGACAAGTATAGCACACCTAAAGGAGTGGACGGCAACGACGATAGTAGTGGCCAACCTCAACCAGTCACAATGAAGGAGGCAACACGGGGGATGGTGAGGGCATCAACAATTGACAGGCGAAGAAACTACATTTTGAAGCGGGTGCAGATGGAGAAGATTGTGTCATTGCATCAGTTACGTACCGGCTTGGTTGAGATGGAGCGAGTGGCAGAAGCCAGCACCATGGACATTCGCTCAGTACGCCGTATTGTCGATGAACTTGTCGAGGAGAAGAAAATGACTACAATGGATATTACCCTGCCGCCAAAGCAGGTTCTTCAGAAAGTGCATCGGAAGGTAAAGTGTGCAGTGCTAATTGGGTACCAGCGCAGCCGTGAAGCGATCCGAGAGTTTATTAAGTCGTACGAGGAGGAACACCAAAGAAAATACCAGGCGAACCTCGTGGACCACGATAATGATGACTATGTCGTAGTAACCAATCGTCGAAAGCAGCGCCACAGCGGTGGTAGTGTAGTGAAGGAGGTTCGCACCCAAGAGACTCGCGACCAAGAGGTTGTCAAGTACAACGCAGTGTCTTACAAGTTGGCAAGGCTTGGGTTAGTGAAACTGCAAAAGCAAAGTCGCAGGCTTGGAATGTTTTTCGGTATGATGTACAAGTGCCGGGCATTTCACTTCATGATCTGGGATCGAATTGGGCTGTTAGGGGCTCAAGGTGTCGTTGAGGGCTGCGCGGCTGCTACATCTCGTGACAGGCCACATTGTGCAGAGAACTGTATGAACCCTGACGGCTTAAAGGAGGTATCATTCGCGCTGAAAGATGTTCTAGATCTTTTGACTGTGAAGGAGTATATCCAGCTTGTCGGCGTGACGGAATTGCTTACCGACCGAGAAGAGTCAGCCGTTAGGTTGGCTACAACTTGGGACACGCTACCTCAATCGATTGCAGAAAAGCTCCGGGGATGTGAAGCAGATCGGTTTTCAAAGATTGTGCGTGTGTTGCTCGATCTAAGGCTCCTCCAGGTAGTGCACGATACTTCTTCGACTGGCCTCTTTAACGTATTCCAGACATCTGATGACTTCGATTCAATTGTTTCAAGGGTGGCATTTGCGACGTTGTCGGGTGGGCTGTTCAAGATCAAGCGCCGTGTTCGCATCAGTGTCAAGCAAGGAACAAGTGTGTTGCACCGGCTTCCATCCGAATTTTCATATGCTTATGCACCGGGGTTTTCTTGCAAAAGCAAAAGCGATCACTTTGCTGGACGTGTTCCTCTCGAATTTGATTTAAACGAAACGGACGATGTTAAAGCGTATTGGAAGTCGCTACGCTTTTTGAGCGTCGAGGGGGCTCGGTTAGGTACTAAATCGCGCGAACCCAACAGTGTGAGTATCAAGCTTGACGGTGCCCTGATTCAGTCGGCCCCTCTATCGGATCATAATATCTATGTTCTAAAAGCGTGGGTACCCCACTCGACGACGACCACGAGAAACAGCGCTGCTCGCGCCAAAGCAGCCGCGGGACCTATCCAGGTGTTGAAGCGTAAACGTTATCAAGTGGATGTGCCTGTTGCGAATGTGTCTTCGCAGAAGCAACGCAAGGTTGCCAAAACCAGCAACGGCTCGATTTCGACATTGATGGCTCCAATTGATACAAGTGAAGCCGGTGTCAGTAAGTTCCGCAAGCAAGCTGGCGCTAAGAAAACTCGTCGAACCTTGACGTGGACTCTTGAAGAAGATCTACAATTGGTAGAGCTCTACCTTGACCAAGTGTCGTGCCGGTGGTTTGTCGAGGTGCCACTAGCGCTGCAAAAGAAGGAAGAGCGGGTCGCGTTCCGGACGACAAAGCTGTCCCGCACTTTGATTTCTTGGAAGGAGCTTGGGAAAGTCTTCAAGAGGAAGCCAATCGAGTGCATGTTGCGCATAAATGATTTACTGGAAGCACCCGCTATTCAAGCGAGGCTGGAGCGAGCCAAAGTCACAATCACGCAAATGAAAAATTCTAGTGGAGAATTTCACGAGGAAGTTGCAATCGTGCGCCAACCGCGATTGGCAGCTTTGCTTTGCCGTGCGTTGCAGGTGATCTTGCACGAACGATCCAGTTATTACTCGGTTATGGCGGACATGCTCATGAGTAACTGGAAGGAGAGTGAGGTGAAATTGGTATGGCGATATTTATGGCTGGCTGGAATCATAACGCGGACACCTCAGGCAAACGAAGGGAAAGATCAAAAACAGCGAGGCTTTCAAGTCCACTCGAAGGTATTTGAGATGAAAAGCTTGAAGATTCCCCATTATTTGATGGAGACATTTTGCGAGGCCGCCAAGTTCTTGTCGTTCGTCAACGAAAATGTCGATGAAGCCACGATGATTGCTGAAGAGAATGATCGCTACTTCGAACACGAAATTGAAGTGAATATGTCATCTGGACAGGCTGCTGTGGCGCTGTCTTCGATGGTTTCCGGTTTTTCGCAACTAATCCCGACGTACGTCGCACCGGGTAAGTACCCGGAAAATCGCGAGATCCAGCGGGTGATGGCTGTGAAAGGTCTAGCAGGTCATTTATCTCAGCAGTGGGGTGGGGTATTCCCGGAGGACTTTCTGAAGGAGTATTGGTCAGTGAAATCCGTGTTTGGGATTTCTGACGTAGCAACAAAAGCGCAAAATATTGAGGCCATGCAGGCCTTCTCCGACAGCGCTCAAATCCACCAAGAAACAAACCGGTATACCAACCCCAAACGAAGAAAACACATGCCGCAGCATTCATTCCCGTCGTGGTTGTCGATCACGCTAACCGAATCTGCTGGGTCAGGCATGACACTCAACGAGTTGTGCGAAAAATATGCTGCATCTGGACGTGCAAAAAAGTCAAAATGCAACATTGCGCCCATCGTTTTTATCCAGCGCGAAGTGGATGCAATGATTCGAGAAGGGAACGTGCTAGAAGTAAATGGGTATGACCAGAGTCGCTTTGTACTTCGGGAGTTCGCAGACCTCTGGACACTACATCCCTACCGGATTACAAGCGACTCGACAGCGGAGAAGGTGCACTTCCTTTTCGATAAGGATTGCACTGTTGTTGCACGCCCGTGGCTTCTTTTGGATGGAAGCGCCAACACGAAGATTGCTCTCAAATTGAAACGCAAGGTCGTTAATATCGTCATGTGCTGCCCTGGGATCCAAGATAACGCTGTTCACAAGAAAATGCGCAAGATTGTTAGTCTGCAGGACATGCGATCGCTTTTGGAAGAACTGATGACTAATGGGACCATTTACGCTCGAGTCTTCCGCGATCATCAGCCGCCAGTCACCAACCTGTTTGGCCTACCGAAGAGCCCTCGAAGAGGCAAGGCCAACATTATGGCCTTATCACCCGGAGAACTGCGATACGTTGAATTTTCTCGAGAGCGCCTTCACTACTTTCCGTCGGTCAATTGCATGGAGCTTCTTGGCGCAGAAGCGTGTGACGCAGATCTTGGGTGATCAACATGGTGTCAGTCAACGACTGAATTGAAGCAACATAATATTTATTTTGACTTGGTCTCAATCCTCTCGCTCATCGCAAGTGGTTACCGCACGATTTGACCTGCTAGATTGTACTCGCGCGAACGAGCGGGGGTTCTTGTCGTGTCTACCTTTTGCTCCCCGAGGGCCAGGGTCGCTAGAGTTTGTCTTTTGTGCTGAATGAGGTTCTGAATCACGCTCAACACATTTCTTTGCTTGTCATCCAGGGTCTGCCCAGTGGCTGCAGGAGTCTCAGCTCTGACAGATGAACGTCTGGCCGATGAACCGTGTGCGTCTCGCGGTGTCGGTCGTTGTTGTTGTTGTGGCTCTTGCCAGCGTTCCTGGTGCGAAACTGTGCTGCGAGAAGCAGCCGGATGCCTGGGTGTACTGACACCTGTTAAACACATGTTAGTGCCTCGAGGTCACGGTACAAATGGCTATAGAATGTGTGATGCTGCGCTTACCTTCGTTGGATGGTTTAGTGACGGGTTTCTGGGATTTCTGTAGGCGTGTATTATCGCACTGTAGCCGCGTCAAAGTTCCAGCGTCAGATTTGGGATCCAAGATAGGTTTGATGGACGGAGCAATGGGTCTGTTGACAGGGATGCCATTCGACTGTGCAAGCCGGTCATACATGCTCAAGTAAGGTGCAGCGCGGTATTTCGATGGTGACTGGGGAGCTTTAGTCATGCTGGGTGAAAATGGTGCTGGTGGTGGCGATATCGGAGCTGCGCCTTGTTGATATTTCTGAATACCCGCTCGAGCGCGCTCGTGCGTGGGCTCGATTGGAGGTGGCAGAAACATCGAGCCGTCGTATTTTGACGCGAGGTCTCCTGGAAGTAGTGGCTGTACGGTGGTGGCAGGACGAGGCCGCGTTTGATTGTAGATCACGAACTGCTTCTTGTCATCGTAGATCCGCGCTGGCCCCATAGAAAAGGTGTACGAGTTATTAAGGAGTTCAACCACCACAAGAGAAGGTTGTGTGCTGCTTCCTTACAGTATGAGAGGGACTTGGTGGCCAATACTTCTTTCGTCTTGTATTTCGCTGTGCTGCGCATCTTCTTGTCGTCCAGCATGATCAGACTGGGAATCATATCCAGCATGGGAACATGGGATCCGGGCTTTTGACTGAGGGGGTTGCCTCGAATCGTTAAATGAGTAAGATTCTGGTTGAGCGAAAGTGCCCTCAGCGCCTCTGGACTGAAGAAAAGCATCATGATTGAGTTAGGAAGAAGTACTAATTCGTCAACAAACAGCATCAAATTATGGTGCGTACAACTCAATGAGGTTGTCGGAGATATCCAGGTTCTCCAAGTATTCGAGTGTTTCTAGCCCTTTTGTGGTCATGAGCCTGCACACGAGCAACATTAGGACAATAAAAGACGTTCTTCAACGTCTAGGATCAAGATCGTACCTGTTGCCACTTAAGTTGACACGAACCAAGCGTGGACAGAATTCAAGTGCACTCACATCATTCAGGCGGTTGAACGCCAGGTGCAGCTCCTGCACAAACTTCAGGCGTTCGATCCCGTGAATATTCGCAATGACATTGAACGAAATGTCCAGTGTCACGACTTGGGCGGGGATCGACGACGGGATCTTGTCAATTTCATTGTTGGACAAGTCGATGGTGTCGGCTGTTGCGAACACGCGAAGAGTGCGGTCTATCTGCCCCGATGTGAGTCCTCGCCCCTGCCGCACATCTTGTCAGCACCTCAATTCTACACAACATACCTAGCAACCGGTTGGAACGTACGGAGAGGTCGCAGTATTGAGACTCGGCGCCATCCAACCCAATGCTGCCTCGTCGTGTGGAAGACGCCATGAAGTCGCGAACAAGCGCTTCCTAGCGATCAATTGTTCTTGCATCAACAGCACTGCGATGCACAGAACGAAACGCACAGCCGACAGAGGCTCTAATTTCGTCGCCACTAAACCATGACAAGGCTACTCGATAAAAATACGTTGGTGGCTAAACTCGGGGACAAGATCACTTCGAGCAGCCCAACGCAAAGGAAAAAAATATGGAAATGGACCACGAAATCATTGATCTGCACACTTTACTATGCACTACTTCGAATAGTCTGCGAAAAACTCTTCTAAGTAATAGAAGTATATCAAGTTCACAGTTAGAACTTGAGCTCAGCAGTGCGCTGTTATGAAATCGCAGGTCGGTAACAGGTAGCCCGCCGCTTTTCGTTGTGGACATCAAAAGAAAGTTGAGAACCTCAAGGACAAGACCAAGGGAATGGAACGAACTGTTACAGCATCCGACTCGCAAAGAAGACGGTGAACGAAGTCTCTGGTACTTCTACTGTACAATAGTCAAAAAGAAAGTGAAGCTCAACGCTGAGGACCCCATTGAAATAATTCCTTTATCTATTAATACTTTTTCATAATTCTGTAACAAAAATTTAGTTTGAGTGATGCATAATGCTGTTATAAAATCATCCACGATGGAGATAGAGACCGCATAAAGTGCGTATTTTGAAGGCCCACTCTTTAAACGCAGCACGCCAATTTCTTGACAATTTTGCTGGTTACCATTCCAGTTTAATTACTTTCAATGTATTGATGTGCCGTTCCAGCGCGGTAGTGAAGACGGTTGCTGAGGTGATTTCTCCTCGTCGGAAGACGCGTAGGTGTGTTTGCATATCATCTCGTTATCTCTCTATTTTTCCCCAGCAGAAACGAATCATTTTCAAGTACTTTGACATAGGTACCGCTATTATTAAAGCGTAGACTACACGTATTAGCGTAGAAAGCGTAGACTACATGTACATGTACACCTTGATCATCCGGGCTGCGTCCGCTGTCCAACTTGAAGTGCCTCAAAATTCGCTTAGTTTCGATATTCGTACCTAGTCTGACTCGGACCTGTTGGCCAGCGACAGTCGTGGAAAAAAACCGCACACAAGGAAAGGAAGAGCCCAAGCGATGGAGCAGTCTTCTGCGCCCAATCGACGCGGTCGCAAACGTCGCGGCGATGGCGGCAAGCGCAAGCGCAGCACCAGTCACCACCGCGAGGACGAGGAGCACAAGGCGGAGGAGCCTAAGGCCAAGCAGGAAGAGAAACAAGAAGAACAAGAAGAAGAAGATAAACTAGAGGAAAAAGAAGAGAAGAAGGAAGAGAAAGAGGAGGAAGAAAAGGACAAAGTGGCGCCCAAGCAGTGGAGTTGCCCTGTCTGCACGTTCCTCAACGAGGCCTCGCGCTGCTTCTGCGAGATGTGCGAGACCGCGAACCCTTCACCACCTCCTGCCGCTTCTCGAGCGCTCGGGGGAGCCGTCGCCGCCTCGGAGTGGAGCTGTGCGGCCTGCACTATGGTGAATCCCGCTGCTATGCGAGTCTGCGCCGTCTGTGGGACGCTGAACCCGCGGCCTGCGCTGCCTCCGGGTCTGAGTATCGCTAGACTCTCGGGAGGAGACGAGTCACTCTCTTCTTTAGGTGAGGACAGTGACGAGGACGACAGTGACAGTGACGACGAAGAGGACGAGGACAATGAGACGTGGATCTGCAAAACTTGCGATATGTTGTCCAGTGGACGCACGTGTCTGAACTGCTTTGCACACTGTCCGAAGGTTGCGCGTAAAAAAGGAAAAGCACCGGCAGATGAGAAGAACAATAAAGAGGAGAAAAAGCAGGCACTTTTGGAGACACGGAAGCGGCGGAGACGCGAGAAGAAGCTGCAGGAAAGAGCAAAGATGGCCTATGGTGTCTCGATCTACGAGCTGAAAAAACTGGTCCTGGAACCGACGAGCAGTCGATTGGTTGACACGTTGCAGACGTTGACTCACACACTGGCGATGATGGACGCGTCGGCAGATAATGAGTGGGCAGACGGACCCTCGTTTCTGGCTCGCAGCTTTGGTGGTGGGTCATCATCAGAGACAGCTAAAGACCCAGAACTCTTGACCGTGTTAGCAGATATTTTCCGTGGACATGAACGGACGTATCCAGCGGGAGTTCGACTTCTGGCGGTTCAGTCCATTAACTATTTGATGAAGATGGACCGGCACATGTTTGCGCGGTCAAAGATGGTGGAGGTTGTCGGATTGTACATCACTGAGCTTTTAACTTGGAAGAACAAGAACAGCACAGATACTTCGAGCGCTGGTGCTGCAAAGAGTGCACTGATGACCGTGGAAGAGTGCTTAAGCGGCTTGTCCAGTATGTGCAGTACCGAGGCGTTCGCTATTCGAGAAGTGGTGGCGCAAGGAAATTTTGTTGGATATCTGGATTTCCTGCTGAGTCTTGTGGATGGAGATGAAGAAAAAGACGGTGGCTTCCATCCAAGTATCGTAATGACGGCACTTGGTATCTTACTGAAATGCTGTATGAAGTTGCGATGGAGGGGGACGTCCAGTCAAAAGCACCGCTCAACCGGGAACGCAAGCACTAAGAAACCGAGTATTTCCTGGACAGCATCCCCTAAGAAAGAGACCCAGGATGGTCAACTTACGCTAGAGCTTGCTACAAAGTTGATTGACTTTTTGCGCCATGTTCTACAGCACAAACACGTCCCATTGCACGTCAAGGCAGCAAAGTGCTTGCTGCTTATATTTCATCGGACTCCTTATGATCGCCCTGAGATCATGGGAAAACTTGTGACATCTGAAGTATTACGCAAGTTCGTTGCAGTGGTGGTGAACACAAACAGCGAAGAGTCGGAAGAATCACGTCTTGCAATGGTCACTCTGTTGCTTCATTTGTTTGACAATCGCCTGCAGCTTGTCAACATGTTCGTACGGGAGAAGATTTATGCAGACTTGTTTAGTGGCATGTTGCCATTGCTGCAGTCTTCATCGACAGCTCTCCGGACTAATGCGTTGAAACTCACATCAATGCTTACTCGAGTGGTATGCAGAAAACATTCATTGGGATCTGCCAACAGCTCTCATCGCAACTCGATGGATGGATCCGCTCCAGGGGATAAACCCGTTTCTGCTTCTAGAGGCTCGGCATCACATTCGCCTGGGAACAGACGCAATCGCCAACGATTGAATTCGCTACCGGACCCAGACGTGCTATCAACGTTACTGCTAGATTTCATTCGAGCAGATTCAATTCCTGCAGTGAATGTTCTTTTGAAGGACGGCGCTGACTTGAACTTCCCAAAAATGTTTGACGTTCAAGGAAATGAGTTCGACAAGCCACTCAATGTTGCGGTGGAGTGCGCATCGCTTGGGATGGTACGACTTCTTCTGAAGCGAGGTGCTGACATTCACCAGGTAGGAATCGGTGGCACCGCTCTCCACGTTGCAGCTAGGACTGGTCGCTGTGATGTTGCTGCGTTTCTGTTGCAATGTGGAGCACGTATAGAAGCGAAAGATCGAGAAAAGAAAACCGTAATGGATGTAGTGAACTTGGTAGACAAGGCAGCAAGTGGAGGGAGCTCAGTGGAATTAATTCCGTCTCCTGTGAAGAAGTTGCTAGAGCTTCATCAACGAACTGCCGGTATGCGAGATTATGACAGCGATTTATCAGAGAGCGATGGAATTACTGGCGGTAGGAGTCGGGCGTGGTTTTACGCATCAGATCATGACGATGAATATGGAGATGATGATGACGACATGGATGATGATGATTTTGACGGTGAGGAAGGCTACTACATGGATTATGATGACGACGAAGAAGACGACGAAGATGGTCTCGATGGAGCAGGTCAGCATGAAGATATGGGTGACTGCAGTGATGAGGATATGATCTATAACGACGGCGACATGTCAATTGCGGCGACACCGTCGAGCAAACGCCACCTGGACTCGATTTCATCTCAATCAGAGATGAAGACCGAGGGGACCTTCCAAGATACAGGTGGCGATATTTCCAGCTCCACCAGACGGGGTCATGCATTGTGTGGAAGCGACAAAGATTGCCCAGATGAAGATGCGGTGTTGGAACAAAAAACTATCAGCGCTACAGCGGACGAGGTATATGGATTTAGTCTCGCCATTATTCAATGCCTATTAGCAGTGCTGCATGATATGGACATCCAGAATGTGGAGCGCTCTGTTATCTCTACTATGGCATGTGTGCTGGAAATGGCACCATCACAGCTTATTCGCACTTTAAAAGAGGTGGACGTGGTGCTCATTTTGGACACAGTACACTTCTTGCTTCAAGGCGAAAAGCACCATCAAGCGAACGCAGACGCAGCAACGTGTCTGGTAACTGGCGCGGCATCAACATCTTCGCCTACGGCTACTCACGGAGGTTCTGCAGCTGCCGTTCACGACTCCAACTTGCCGTCATTTATTTTAGCAGTTCGTATCTTGGAAGCGATGGTCAGGAAGTCGGCCAAGGAATCTTCTATCTTTCATCAAGTTGAAAGGAGAGGTATCAGTGGGCAGATCGAGCAGTTAAATGATGCGACGGCATGCTGGGTCAGCACTACTCGTGATGGCGATTATCCCCGAAGCCCTCGTGATACAATTTTCGGAAGAGGGTTGAATTTGCTGAAGTCGCTTCGTTCAGACATGCTCGAAAGTGGTATGCTTCACCTTCACAAGCTCCGAAACCTTGCGAGGCGTTTAAAGGAGTTTTCTGATGTGTCCCCTTCATGTGAGAAAGAACTCATTTTGGTAGATTTGGTTGATCTATTTGAGCAGCCAAACTCCATTACAACGTACGAATTCAAGCAGTCGAAGCTTTTGCCTGCAGTCCTTCAGTATCTCTCCCCGCAAGGCGAGCTGGATGAATCTCGAGCTATGGCGCTGATGCGAGCTTTTGAGCGATGCCCATCTGCACTGAAGCATTTGATTTTTCGGCTACAGAGTATTATTACTCAGGAGGAGACGTTTCCATTGGTTTCTTTCAGTACTGTTAAGGGAAGAGAGCTCTACCCGCTAACTCGACAGCTGAAGATCGCATTTATGCGGCCTGGTGACAGAAATGCTGCCGATAGACAGCATGGAGGTACTTCTGACCGTCCAAAGGGAAAGTCTATCCACTCGTCACCGTTGATGCACTTTCAGTCGTTTGAAAGAACTGTTTCACGGTGCATGCCTGTGGTCGATTCAGATCTGTCTTTGCTGTACCTCAATTTGGTGGGGCATTCCATCCAGAAAGTGGTGGATGGTAAATGGAGGAAGTTTTTAGTTGTGGGGTATGACGATACACGGTCTCACCACCTGGTCAAACCTATTGGTGACACTGACGACGATTTAGCTGAGATGGTGCTTCATGACTCCCAGTGCAAGTTAATTGGAAGTGTTGATGTGTACGAAAAGATTGCGTTGGATCTAGCGCTTTTCGGATCGCCTGATGCCACGGACAGTGGTCATTCAGATGGCAAAAAGAAGCGAAAGAACAACAAGCGGAAACGGAAGTCTTTCACTCAGAAGCAGCAGCAGGATAGTGAAGGCACCTGCCAAGTGGAGGTGAGAAATGCAGGTGTGTTGAAAATGGCAAGCCTGCCAGGAGCTTGGTATGCAGCAACACTCGTAAACGATTCGGACGAGGCCCGCAAATTGAGTGACGGAAAACATCGGACATGCGAAGAAGTGCTTGCAGCGCAGGGTACTCACTCCGTGAAAGTGCTAGCCGAAAATCGGATTGTTCTCAAGATACCAGCTGATTGCCTTCGTCCGCGGACGCTTCAGCCACAAGTGGGCAGCGTAGTTGAGGTGGATGGTACTTTAGGAGAAGTCACCCGAATCTACAGTAGTGACCGCTCGCCGAGTAGCACTGCAAGCAGATTGTTCGATGTGAAAATCAGTTCCGACATCGAGAAAAGTCGCGTGAAGAAGGATCGTGTCCGCTTTCCGCCACTACAGACAGCTACTACTAAATTCGGAGGTGACGGTGATCGAATTGAGGCGATGAGTATTCGACGATTATTCCCAGCTCAGGATAGCTCGTTGCTGGCAGGTAGCGTGGGCAATCGCGTGTGGGTTTTACCTCCTTCCGGGTCATCTATTAAGGATCTTTGTGTAGCGGGAACGATCAAGAGCTTCCCTTCTGGGTTGGAGTCTATCCGTGGGTCCGCTACTGTTCTTGTGGAAATTTCGTTTGGATCAGCCCAATCCCCTCTTGCTGTGAATGTGAATCAAGATCGAGTCCTAAATTTTGCTGTCGATGGGGGCGCCTTGTCTGGCCGCGGCCCTTCTCGCCTTTTGGCAGCACTCCAGATGGCTTCGGGGCGCGGCGGCTCGAGTAGACTGTTTGGTGGTGGGCGTAGTGGCCAAGACAATAACACCTCGGCCATTCACCGAGCATTTGAAAGGGTAGCAGGATCATTACAGCAAAGTCGACTCGGAGGCGGACTAGGATCTTCAGGCACGGCGATGGACCAACTTCGTAATTTAATATCGCGTAACTCTACGTTTAGTGGCAGTGCACCCAGCGATGTCGACACTGCTGAACAAGTTTCAGCGACCACACATGGCCCTGGATCAAACTCTCCGCTGAATGAGCCGATTGGGAGTGAAGTGCAAACCGAAGAAGAAACGCCAGCATCAGCGTCCTCTTCCGCTAGTGCCAAGGCGATCAGACAGCGGGCATCTTCTACGCAAGAAAAGTCGAGCGAAGAGAGTTTGTCAACACTACAAACGTATCTTAAGCCTCAGGGTGCCAAGCCCAAGATGACTTGTTCGCAGTTGCCGAAAGTTAGTTTGGTGGTGGGATTCCGCAAATGTGATGCAAGCATCGCAGCGCAGGATCGGATTATAGTTTCGTCCGAATTTGGCCTGGAACGCGTTGACAAAAGCAAGGTGAGCAAGGATGCACCCGCAGCGTCACTTTTCATTCAGCTGAACCCATCCACGCAGCGATTTGAGGCAAAAGCTGGTGCTCGTAAGGCCTTGCTAGACGTCTTCAATTCGTTCAGCGTGTCTGGGGCATCACAAAAGAAAAAACGGAGGAAGCTGTCACCGGTAGCTCAACAGGAGACTGCGCAGACCGGGGCTCCTTGGGATATTGAGAAGTTTATTGCGTTTATGCTGGCAGTACGTGATCCAGCGAAATACGGCCACACCGGATCAAACGCGAAGTATTGCGTTATCTTTTCCAAGTTTTCAGACCCCGATACGAATCGGAGATTGCTGAAGCCGGATGGATTTATTTCGTTTGTGGTGCATGAATGCAAGGATGCCGCAAAGTCGAAGCAGCTGCTAAAGTTTTTGCGATCACGAGGCTACTCCGAGAAATCCTTGGCTTCCAATGCGTCCCGCAGTAGCAGCGGTGATGACGAAGAGGAGAAGGATTCACCTGATGGCGGCTCCAAGACTGCTCATGTAAAAAAATCTGGCAGTAAAATGCTGCGACAGCCTGTGGTGCTACGTGGTTTCCCTGCCGATCAGAATGTGCTAAAATGTGTGGAGGATCTGCGTCAAGAGTACCGTGCTCGGAATAGTAGTCCCTCTTGCAGTGCTACGACCTCCCCCACTGTGGACACATCTCTACCGCCTTGGAAGCTGACGTACAAACTCTACTGTGATTTTCAAGTCGAATGGGAGGCGCTATCTTCCTCCAACACAAGCGCATCTGATTCGGTGGGCTCTTGTGCTGCATCATCGTTAGAGCCTTTATCAGCGATGGCGTCTAAACCACCGGCGCGGTTGTTGTCGCATGGTATCGCTGCACTTGATGGTATGAATGCTAATGGCGCTACAGAAGCGTCTCGGTGGCTAAATCGGATCACCACCCCACAAACTGGCAGCGGTACGCGTAATGGGCCCGTCGTGCCTGACTCGGTGGCAAGTGCGGTACGCTTGCTCCGCTATTTATTCCAATTCCGCGCGGATGCGGTGTCTCTAGATGAAGCACTATGGACGAGCCCGCGATTGTATAATAAGCTGGAGACGCAAATGCAAGATGTGCTCTCCATGTGTAGTGGTATTTATCCGCCCTGGTGCGATGCGCTGGTGACCCATTGCAAATTCTTCTTCCCACGTGAACTGCGAGAAAAGTTGTTCCGCTCTACATCATTTGGATGCACACGCTCGCTGCATTGGTTCCGCAATCAACTGAACCTCGAGGAAAGCTCAGCCGACTCGATGTCTTCGGTGGTGGGAAGCGGCATTTACAACCAAGAAATCTCCATATCGCCCATCCCTAAAGAACGCGTCAAGGTTCATCGCGAAAACATCCTGCAATCTGCGGAGGCAGTGATGAAAATGCACGCAAAACGCAAAGCTATCTTAGATGTGGTGTTTGTTGGTGAAAAGGGCTACGGATCTGGAGTGACGGCGGCGTTCTACTCAACGATAGCTCGTGCGCTTCAAGTGGTTACAGAGAATCAGAAGAATCGATTTTGGATCCCTGGCGAGGACGATGAGGCTGAGGCCGTGCAAGCAGAAACTCGGCGAGTTGATGTCGTTGATGACATCGCAGACGATGCAGCTGTGATTCGTCACTCCAACGGTTTGTTCCCGTATCCTCACCGCACACCAAGTCCGAAGCTTGTTGAGCGTTTCCGTATGATGGGTAGGCTAGCAGGCAAGACACTGATGGACGAGCGATTGCTCCCGCTACCATTGTCAACGCAGTTTATGAAGCTAGTGGTTGGTGAAAGTTTTGGACTGGAAGAGCTGGGCGACATCTTCTTGAGTCACGGGCGAATTCTGTACTCGATGTACAAGGCTTCAAAGAAGCTTGCTGCAGGAGAACAGAGTGTCCAAATCGACCAGACTGACGCCCAGGACTGGTTGGATGCCGTAGGGTTTACGTTCATTGATCCATTTTCGCAGGAGCCTCTGGTTGCTGGCGGGGAGGATATCGCTGTGACCGCAATCAACTTGACGTTATACATACGGTCTGTGCTGGAGTTGTGGCTCGACTCGGGTATTCGTGCGCAGGTGCTGGCGTTCCGTGAAGGCATTAGTGAGGTACTTCCACTGGGAAAACTGCGATTGCTGTTCGTTCCGGAGCTGTTATCGCTGTTGTGCGGTGAGGAAGACATTGAATGGGATCTGGCCTCATTGATGAAGGATACGAAGCTTGCGCACGGGTACACGAAGGACAGCCAGCCGGTGCAGTTTTTCTTTGAAGTGCTGGAGGAAATGTCGGGCACAGAGCGACGAGCTTTCCTGCTGTACGCGACGGGCTGCCCGAATCTGCCGCCTGGAGGCTTTCAGGCGCTTAAACCGCCTTTCGAGGTCGTCCGCCGAGTCGTCGATAACCTGGATGTGGATCGTGCGCTGCCGTTTGCTCGTACATGCACAAATACGCTGCACCTGCCAGCCTACTCCAGCAAAGCCGTGCTTGCGAAGCAGATGACTTTCGCTATTGCCAACAGCCGCGGCGTCATCGATCGTGACTAGATTGGCCTGGCGGACCTGTGCGTGCTAGACAAACAGGATTGCCGTTTTTCCAGTTTTGTTGATCAGTATAAACAACGGAAGTACTGTAGATTTTGGATTACAAAGTGTCAGCTTAGCCCTGGTCTACTTGGGTACTTTGGTGGGAGCTTTCTTGGTTTTGGGAGTCTTGGTCTTGGAGTCTTTTGTAGAAGTTGGAGCACTTGCAGCTTTCTTCAAACTCTTCACCGCAGCTTTTTTCGGGCTCGACTTTCTAGCTTTCGGCGGTGATTCTGGTGATGTTGCCACTGGTTTCACCGCTGCAGGTCGATGCTCGTTCTCCCAGTCAATCAATACTTGACGAATCTGACCCAGTCGAGCAATGTTAGATCATTTGTGGGAATTCTAGCGATGATCGAGATGTACCTACCTCAGCTCTGGATTTGACGATGTTGTTGGCCGCATCGAGATCGTCTTTGGCGAAGTAGTACGCATTTTTGTTGTACTGGTTCTTGAGACTTGGGTCGGCTCCGTTGTCCAGCAAAACACGCAGACTCTTCTTCGCTTCGTGGAATACAGCAATTGCAACGGGAGTCCAGCCGCGACAGTCTCGGGAATTTACGTTGACTTTCCACACATGGGCGAGCATTGCCGATCGTGTTGCAGCTTCTTTCTGTGCATTTGAGGCACTAGCAGCAGCCATCTCACGCGCTCGCTCTTCGAAAGTTTTACCCTTGGAGACTAACAAAGTCACCATTTCCACGTGATCAAACTGAGCTGCGAGTGCGAGTAATGTGCTGCCCTTCTCATCGCGAATATCCGCGCATGCACGAGGGCGTTCTCCAGTTTCCAAAGCCTCATCGGCAAGCTGCTCCAGCCTCTTCTCCAGTTCGTCAACCTTACCGTCACGGGCGATTTCTAGCAACTCGGAGTGAATTTGCATCAAGGCAAATTGCTCGCGCTCTACATGGTTCGTGATTCTTTCCTGCCATTTCGCTTCGATCACCTTCCTCCGCTCCTCAACAAGCTTGTCGGTCTTTGGAAGGTCCCATTGAGTCAAAAGAGCTTGCGCCTCGTCGTTTTTGGCTACGCCGTAGGCTGTTTCGCCTTGCTTAGAGTGGAGTCGCGGATCTCCTCCGCTTTCTAACAGCAGCTGCATTGTTTCGATGTGTCCATTATACGCCGCACGGTACAAAGGCGATCGATTCTCATCATTGCACTTGTTCGGGTCGGCTCCACGCTCAAGCAGTAAGCTTACGATGTCTTTGTGGCCTTGGCAGGCGGCTTCCGACAATGCGGTGTGTCCATGACCATCCTCACTTTCAATGTCGTTGTTCTTGTCTAGGCAACGCACAACCGTGTCCAGCTCATTGTCAAAAGCCGCCTCCACGAGCTCCGTACTATTCCGCTTCGTTTCCTTCGCCACACCAAGAAGTTTCGCAAAGTCAGCAGTATCAGCAGAACCACCGCCGCCTGACTTGCCACCTTCCGACGGCAAGTGCACGTAGATGACACACATCTCCTTCGCCGTTGCAGGTGGCGGCGTCTCGGCTCGACACAGCACTACGAGCTTGAAGTGGTCATTGATAATAAACTCCGTGGCCTCGGGGTCGCCCTCACTCGGTCGTAGCAACTTACCAAAAACCTCCGGAGAGAACAGTTGCTGGCGCGAATACACCTCGCGTGGAAAGCAGTCAGGAGCGAAGAACTGCTCGAGCTCCAGCGTCACTAACGTGTCGAAATTCACAATAAGCAGCGAACCGTGCTTTAAAGCGCCTACGAGGTGTCGGCGCAACGAATCAGGCGCCATATCCGTCGGGTTGGCCACCATGAGCATCGTGCCACGTTGGTACTTGAGGAACCGCGTGGCTTGACCCGTAGGGTCCACCACCAACGGGAACTTCTCCGCCACATACACCACCGTGTCCATCGCGTCCGTCAGCTCCTTGAGAGAGACGCGCATAGTCGACGTCCCGCTGTCTTCATTGCCCTCATGCGTAGTCATGTTCGCTCTTAGGGGACAAAGCTATTGTTGTACAAGTTGAAGTGGAGTGTAGCCATGTTTGTCACTAAAACGAGGTATTCATGCCTCCTTCCCTGTGTAAAACGATCGCACACAATCATAAAGCGCGATGTCGTTCTTCGGGTACCGGAGCTCCTCGAGCAGAGCTTCGCAGCAGGAGACGCACCTGAGCGAGCTCGAGCGGCTGTAAGTGACGAGTCCCTCTTCTTCCCTGTCATCTCCTCTCTATAACCCCCAAGACTCACGCTCTGAATGTGCGTGGCTTGCAGGAGAGGGCGTCAGCTGGCGAGTCTCGTGCGCGCCGGAGGTCGAGCCAAGAACCAGCAGCAAACGACCTTTGAGGTGCCAGTAGCCGACACGCCACGCGGTCCACTGATGCTGCAGTTGTACGTTGCGTTTTGCAATGAAAATTACACTGAATGCGATGCAAGAAAACACTAAAACTGATGCTAATTCTTCTTCGTGCAGACAACTGCCGTCCGAGTTCCCCGTGAAGGTTCCTCAACTTAAGGTGGAGACGGCAATGATTGCAACAATTGACCGGATTTTTGGAGTACTTTACTGACGTTATTTGAGAGGGATGGTGTGATGTTAGGCGTCGATCCCAGTGCAGCATCGGTGGCTGGATGCTACGGGCAATGTTCAAGGCCATCCGGATCTCAACACGTGGACAGCGCACTCGGACCTCGGTCGGATTGTGACGGAGATTGTGACGGAACTGCGCGTTGTGGCGAGCAGTGCATCGGCTAGCAAGCCACCGGTGTCTCCGGCGAGGAATAGTTCGCCTGCACCTGCGGCGTCGTTATCGCCGTACCCCGGGTCTAGAGCCAGCTACGCATCGCCTAGCCGACAGCCCCCACAGACTCAGATCCAACAACCGAAACAACAGCAAACACCAGATACTAACAAACTGCAGCGAACGCAGATGCCTGTAATCCCTGCGATTTTCCCGGAACTGGAGGAACTTTCGTAAGTTTGAGGCTAGTAGTTAGTTTTTCGGATTGGGATGGAGGCAGGACTAACCTTTTGTTCATGTGATGCGTGTAGACTTTTACAACTCGAGATAATGAACTCGGACAAACGTGCACTCAAGAAGCTCGTCAAAGAATTAACTTCGGTAAAGGAGTTCACCCAGCTGAGAGACGAAGTTTTGCACAGCAACATGGGCATCGCAAAGACAACTCTGGGCTACGAGAGCGAGCTGCATGAGCTGCAGGCAGTGGTCGAGACACAGCGGGCAGAGCTGCGTGTCGCACAGCAAGCGTTAGCTGAGAAACAGGCGCGACAGCAGCGCATCGTCGCGGTACGCACCCTTGCCTTCTATGAACCATTAGCGGAACCTAAACGTATCCTTCCGTTGTGTTTGCTGTGCAGCGCCATCGACCAGACGCACTGCTGGAGCAGCTCTCGGCAGCAGCAAAAGACGTGGACAACGAGACGGACGAGATCGCCACGCAGTTCGCGCACGGCGACATCGACGTGGCGCAGTTCATCTCCACCTACTTGCCTCAGCGCAACTTGTACCACGAGCGCACGCTCAAGCTCGCGCGAGTGCACCAGTACTAAAGCACTAAAAAGCAGAGCAAGAAGATGGCAGACAGACAGACTGAAGCTGTTTTTTTGGCAAGGAAGAAGGCGAAGGGCGAGAAGAAGAATCGATAGATATTTTGTTGAGTTGGCTACAGACTCGAAGGATGTTGCTGGCTAGTTGACTGGACTGGATTTTGCTGGATCAATGGCGCCTTCAGTTGCGGAACTTCCAGTCTTGGCGACACATGGGGCAGTGCTGGCGCATGGACTGCAGCGACTCGAGCCACTTCATGAGGCAGTGCATGTGGAAGGCGTGGTTGCACGCGCCCCACACGGGCGGACAGCCGTCGCCCGGCATGGTGCAGTCTGGACAGCACGCCTCGAACGCATAGCGGCAGATGCCGCAGCACTCCTCGTCCACGCCCCACTTCCACGTCGCCACGCCATGCCACCGCTTGATCGTCACCTTCATCTCCAAAACGTAGTAATGAGACTCTTCTTTCCAAAACGTAGTATAGTAATCACATAATAACGGTACTAATACTACATTTTTGTACTACAGTACTGCTATATTACTATCGTTTAGTATCTCTATCCTCACTCTGACTTCTGATTCGTCACTCCCATTCAGTGACATAATCCGTAAAGAGCCACACGCCACGTATTCCAAAGTGGTGAACTCCTATCATGGCTGCGCACCAGTTGCTGATGCCTCTACTGGCGCTCTTCAGTGTCACCCTCACGGGCATCTACGTGGCCGACGTTGTGTCCACCGCTAGGTACGAGTCGGCATGCGAGATGACGTGGTCGTGGCCCGTGTACTCGCCCGTGACGTGGCGCTCCGTGCCCTCACACCCAAAGTACCAGCTCTACCGCGTGGACATGAAGTTCGCGCGCGAGTCTCTCTCGGGTGTGCCCGTGCTCTTCGTCCCCGGCCACATGGGCAGCTACAAGCAGGCACGCTCCTTGTCCCGCCACTTGTGGGACGCCGACGAGCAGCTCTTCGACTTGTTCGCGCTGGATTTCAACGAGGAGCCCACGGGACTCAACGGCAACTTCATCACGGACCAGGCCACGTTCCTCAACGACGTCGTGCGGATTATTCTCAGAGAATACAAGAGACAGAACAAGAGGACGAGCAACGCGCAGATCGTCATCCCGGAGAGTGTCGTCATTGTGGCGCATTCGATGGGAGGAATCGTGGCGCGCACGGCGGAATTGCTGCCCAATTACAAGAGACGGTCGATCCAACATGTCGTAGCTTTGGGTGTGCCCTACGAGAACCCGTCGTTCCCGTTCGATGCAGAGATGAATGCAGTGTATGACAGGATGCACTTGATGAGAGGAAAGGAGGACGACGTGGTGTATGTGTCCGTCGCGGGAGGACACAAGGACACACTTGTGCAGACGTCGTGGACTACTGTGGACACTGTGGCGGAACCTTCACGTGCCTTTGCTACGCTGGTGTCAGCGATCCCTACGGTGGAGACGCCGGTGGACCATTTCTGCTTGTTGTGGTGTCATCAACTGTTGAAGGTTGTGGCGCAGAGTTTGTACAAGGCAGTGGATCTTGAGACGAGGGAGCTCGTGAGCAGCCCGAATGTGCGACTTGCAATTGCAAAAGAGGTGCTGCTTGGTGCAGCGAATGCTGAAGATGGCGTGGAGATTGAGACTGCTGCGAACGTCTCGCTGCATCGCAGTTACGTGCAGGATGGCTACTACCCTGGCGAGTACGCTGGGTATGCGCTGTTGCTCCCGCAATTCTTGACGAAACTACTGCGCACAAGATTCATGACGGTGGTCGTGATCATGTACGCTTTGACGTTACAGATTTTCCATGCGCAAGTCGCGCAGTGGCAGACCCGCTTCAACTTGCAGTCAAAGTCATCGCCTCAAGATCTCAGCCAGGAGAACTTTCCATCGTTTACGTCGATGTTGCACCCCGCGGCACACGCTCCTGCCTTCCTCAAAAACGGCCTGGCGTTTGTCTCGAATGCTCTGTACGGAAAATCCAGCCTCGGCTCGAGTAAGATCACGACGGCAGCCACTGCAGTACTCACTCTCGTTGTGGCAGCGGTGGCAGGTTACTTTGGATATGACAAGTTGTTGTCGAACGAGCAGACAACAGACAGCTTGATTATTCCTGCAACGATTGCTGCTGAGATTATCATTCTCTATGCCTATGCGCTAGGCTTGTTGTACGCGCTCACGAAGTTCTTTTCGCTGCTGCAGCACTTTATTGTATCGCCGATTGTTTCAATTCTGGACAACGTGACTGATCGACTCAAAATTCGTAGTTGGATGATCATTAGCACCATCCACGGGACTGTACAGCTCCTGGGACAAATTACGAGCTCATCGTCTGTGAATTCTTCGAGAGTATTGGGGCTGCTGGTGCTGGTGTCGTTCGTAGTTTTTGTGTTGTACTTGCTGGCACTGGGTGGAAATAATGATGGAACCTTGGACCAGCAGCGCATGAAGCGTTCGCTGTTTGCCGTGCTGTGGCTGTCCATTTTCCCATGGGTTGGAAAAGTGGCGTACTTCGCTGGCATTGTGCAATTGCCACCGTCAGAGCTCTCGAATGATCTACTGATCGAAGGTGGATTCTACGTCGCCATTTTGAGCCTGTTCACGTATCTTATCAGTCTATCGCTTGACTGCATGATTCCACTGCCTCCGACGGCATTCTTTGGGGCTTCATCAGGACATGATGCGGCATCTGTTTATGGAAAATCCTCGAGCAATTCGGCTAGCAGTGTCAAGATCACTGCTGAAAACTGCCCGAAGTGCGTTTTCGAGGACGGCGGCCCTGGAGCTGTACTTGTAGAGTACAGTGACAGGACAACCCGCCGCGTTGTGGCGGGCAAAACGGGTGAAGTGGTGTACGTAGGCCCAACCTTCCGTGTTGTCTCGTGCGATTGTGTGTACCGATTTAAGAACTCGCGGGACTTCTGTGACTTCTGTATCCGATCGTGTCGATTATGTGGAGGTGGAAATGGAAATTTCCAGGAGGCCGCCAAGTACAAGGACTTCCTGGAAGAAACCAAGGTGGACTTGGCCATGCATGCTCTCGTGCCGATGACTTTCCAGCTCTGCGCCGCGGTTCAGGCCACCTACGGCTTGTACCGAGGTCATTTGTCGTTCTATCTCACGCCTGCGTGTGTTCTGGCGCTAGTCATTTATCACATCGTGCTTCGCCACCCAATCGAGGCTCGACGCATCAAGAACAAACAGCGCAAGAAAACGACTAAGAAAAAAACTTCTAGTAAGTCCAAGAGCAAGACGACCACGACAACCACCGACGCATCTTCTACTACCACTACTGCGACCCCCTCCAGCGAGACCACCTCGCGCAACAAAAAGAAAAAGAAACGCAAATCGGGAACGTCGTCTACTTCCTCTGCATCACCGCTGATAGAAGAGGTTTCTGCCTCGTCCTAGAACGTCTCCTATCCGTTTAGATAGACTTCACGATTACACTGTTCAATGTACTCATTTGTACACACGTTTGCCGACTTACTTTTTCTTCTTGGCCTTCACATCCTTGCCGTATGTCACGCTGCAGTACTTCGCGTTGATGCGGTACTTGGTGCTCAAGTATTCCAACACCTCGTTTGCCATCTGACCATGGATTTGGATCTCTTCGCCCTTGCTTTTGTCCTCGGATGACTGCACTGCAGCACTGCAGCCCCACTTCTTTTGCGTCTCCTTAGCAAACGTGGCACCATCGATGCCGAATTGTTGGTAGAACGCGATGCAGGTGACTGTCGTGTTGTTTCGGCGCTTCAGTTTTTCAGCGTGAATCGTAATCGGACGCAAATTGCCACCATGGAACTTCGCTGCATGCGTCGGGAAAAGTTTAATTCGGTGGTAGCGCGTACACTTGGACAGCAGCAGGTTTAGAATTTCCGGTCGGGCGAGGCGCTCTGGGTACCCACCCACAGGTGCTTTCTTGCCGTAAAGAGCGTCAGTAAGAGGACCGTTTAGCCGCACGAATTTCTTGTTTCCAGCGTCCACCAGTCCTTGACTTTCAACGTACTGAGTTACTAAATCGCGAATTTCAACAGATAACCAGTACTTCTGCAGCGGTTGGCCGGCAGAAGTACCGGGTAAAATAGATGGAAGCAGTGTTTTGAGCGCAGGCGACAGACCGACACTCTCTTCCACTTCAGGTGCGTATTGGCCAGGAACAAAAGCAGGGAGTCCTGCAGCTTTATTGGCAACGACCTGCTCTTCCTGCTTTGCCTCTTCAGCGGTCTGATAAGCCTCGTGCGACAACACATCCCTGCTCAAATAAACAAATTATTGTAAATGGTAAACTTTGGCACGTAGAAGCGGAAATTGGTGACAAAACGAGTAGTTCACGTACGGGTGGCGTCTGGAAATTGCTGTGATAGACTGCACGCCATCGTTGTCAACCACGGCCAACAGTCCGTACGCTTCCATAGCCTTCAGGAAGACGAACAGCTTCTTAAACGAGCTGTGTTTGATGTTGAGCGACACACCAGCACGGCGACTCGGCAACAACACATTGGCATGGAACGAGCTCGCCAGCATCGGCAGCTCCTTCTCACGAATCCGCGAGGTCCCCAGCGCTTGCAGCAAAGCTGCCACATAGTAGCTATCCATCTGCTCCTTCGTCACCTCCTCCTTCTCCTCCTTACTCTCCTCGTCTCCTTCCTGCGTCTCCTCTTCCAACTTGACACCTTCCAAAGTCATCCCAGCGTCATCTTCCTTGTCCTCTTCTAGTTCTCCTCCAATTGGCACCACCCGATCACCCAGAAATCCCTCGTTCGGCAGCGTCCGCGGCCCCATCTGCCACAACACGTCGCCCACCACATGCCAGAGCTTCAGAGCTCGTCCCTTCTTGCCACTGCGTTCCACCTCCGCCGCATCCACCAGCATCTCGCCCACACCAATTGCACAGGGATTACCCCGAGCATAAACAGCTCTCAGCTCGCCCTTGCGCAGCGTCTGCAGCTGCTCCGTCGACGTGAACACGACGCCCGGCAGCATCACGTCAGCGCCACGCAGCACGAATTCGCTCACAGGAGCATGCACCATCAGCGCAGGCAGCAGCGCCGGCGCTCTCCACAGGGCGTAAACACTGAAGCAGAGGTCGCCTTTGCCCGTCATGTCGAACACCAGAGGCTCCTTGCTCTCCTCAGCAGCGTACACCACGACTCGAGACGGCGCCTGGAAACTCATCTTCTTTACGGCAGCCTTGGACGCCAGCAGTTGTTTGAGGTTGGGGTCATCAGGACCGTCACACGTGACTTTGAAGCGGTCGGCCACGTCGCGACGGAGCTTCTTGGCGTCCTTGTTCTTGAGCAGCACGTTGCCGCTCACCTTGGCGGGCTTGGCGAACATTTGAAAAGTTTACCTTTTTTTCTACCCCGAGATCTATTCTGTACCATTCAGAATAAGAATATTTTTTTACAGAGGACAATTGCCTTTTGAAATCAAGTCAAAAAATGGCGGGAAAAACGAGTCAGCTGCTGCTTGCCGCTGATTGGCTGATATTCTAGCAAAACAACTGGCAAACCTAGTTACCTTTTACATCCGTTTGAACTATATTAATAATAATACATCCATGAACGCGGGCAGTTCCCTTCACCCATTTCATCCTCCTGAGATTTCAAGTCACCCTCTGCGCACGAACACTGCGAAACCGCCAATGGCAACCCTCGACATTCTCCGGGCCGAGAACAGGAACCTCCGTCGCGAGCTTCGTGCGGCGAACCGCGACATCACGGCACTGACGCAGAGCGTCGAGCGGCAGGATGAGCAGATTTTGGCTCTCATCTGAACTCACCACGACTAGAAGGTGGCACTGATACGTTGTCTCGAGGAAAAAATGGACGACCTCCATTGTGCTCATGACCGGTTCAACCGGCAGATCCGGCGCCGGGAGGACCGTGTTGCCAAATCGCCAGAGGGCGACAAGGTGCACGCGTTCACGTTGACGATCAACCCGGTTCAAGACGAGGAAAGTGTGCATGAGATACGGCTTGTTGCGGGGCAGGAGCGCTACGTGAGCCGTACAGTGCAAGGCTCGGCAGGTCGGCAGAACTTCAGCGCATGACGGACGCACGCCTTCGTGCACGCGTTAACGCTTATCTGAGCGAACACTCGGTACGTGATGTTATGAATTTTGAATTGAACCAATCTAATTATACTGTTCTGTAATGATTGATGTGTGGCTTGTTAGAGTACCGCTATGAAGAGGAAAGACCTGGCACCCGCTTCCGCTGTCGTCGTTCAAGATGGGTGCAGAATGCCCCATTCCCGTTCGAAGAAGTTGGGGAAGTCCTAAACGAATTCTTCGATGAGACGAAGTTAAAATACTGCTGGGTGGTTGCTTGACTTGAATAGTAACAGTCGAGCTGATTGGTTGGTTCGTTTCAGCCAATTAGAAGAGGTTCTACTAAAGCGCGAACTTCAACATGTTCGGGTTGCTCGAGATTGCCGCTTTATCCTTGTATTATTTTCACTGCTGTAGGAAGAACTTGACAATTTATTTAAATATGCGACGCATGTGATGCAGTCATGCCGACACACACACACAGCCTTCTACTTTTCTAAATGATGACCACTGACGATCGGGTCGAGTCCCAGCCGCTCTCGAAGTTCACGTGAATACTGCTCTCGGTGTCATCAAGATCGAGTTCCACGTCCTCGTCGACACTTACGACGTCCAAGGCGTTCACCCCGACCGACGCTATCCCTGATTCCATGTCTTCCCAGTTGCCACTGATGCTGTAGTCTTCGAATTCATCCGTCTCCGCTAGAGAAGGTTGGGACTCAACATCGTGTGAAAGCAGCTTCCCCGTTGAGATGCTGCTCTCCTCCATGATGGCGAGCCACTTTTTGGTTCGTCGGAACCGCCGCTTTTGCCGGCGTTCTTGGTTCCCGAAGCCGCGGCCGAGCTTCCGACATGCACAGGCTGGCAGCTCGGCGCTCGCTCGATGACAGGCAGTCGTCGAGCTCCGTCTTTTTTCAGCAGGTGGAGAAAAGCAGCGCGTAGCTATAGGAGAATCCGTTGCACGCCGACGCTGCTTGCTTGAGTGATGTTGATGACGGCCGCTACCGAAAGTAGGCGGCATTCGCTCGTCAGTGAAGTCTGCGCTGGGAGTGCTGGACGGCGTCTGGAAGGCGCTGTTGGGGATTGCTGGTGCGTACAAATCCAACACATCCGAGTCAAAGTAGAACAGCTCGGACGATTTACGGAAAGACCCTTGATGCTGGGAGTGGTGTAAGAAGCCAGCACTCATCAGCGAGTTGCCCATACGGTAAGCCTCTGGCGCCGAGTCCACAAAATCAAGCTCAAGCATGCGCTGCATGAGAACTTGTCCGTTCACCATGGAAGTTGCTTCAGCACGCTCAAGCGCCGTAGCAAGACCCAACGCAGTTTGTGCGCCAACCTCTTGTTGAAGCGTCTCTAGCGCCGTGAGGATGTACGTCGCGGATGGTCGACGTTCCGGTTGTTGGTGCCAGGCATCAGTGAGCAATCGATGCAATTCAGGGTGTAGGGACGGACTAAGCGGAGGTCGTTCACCGTTGAGCACACTGTCAAATACCTGAAGATGACTTCGGGTTGCCTCCGGGTACTTGGGGACGAGAGGATGAGCGATGTCCCACAACGTGATAGCAAGCGAGTAGATATCCGCCGCCTCACCATAGACTGCAGTGCCAGCCTTGCCCTCGATCAGCTCGGGAGCCATATAATCTGCTGTACCACGTACAGTCATTGCACTTCGGCCACGGTCACGCATCGAAGGCCTCAACGAAATAGGCGGAGGCACGAATTGAGTCGAGGTGTTCGGCGTTTGGATCCCCATATAGGATTCTCCGAAGAATACTGTTGTTGACGTTGCCACGGTTGCCGCTGTCGTTGAACAATAATCGGTTAGAGGATTCAATCTGTCACCCTTCTGTCCCGCAGGAACACTGCGCGACTCACCAAAGTCTGTGAGTTTGCAGGTACCATAGTCATCAACCAGGAAGTTCGACGGCTTGAGATCACGGTGCAGGAAAGCTGGTGTGAAGCTGTGCATGTACACAACTGCTCGTGTGGCGTCAATCATGTAATTGAGATCAATCAGCAGTTGTTGGCGTTGCCGTAGTCGATCCTGAGGAGCTATGCCTTGTTTGTGCACTTCTTCTCGGCCACGCTGGTGCAATAACCGCAGCTTAGCACTGGCGCGCGTGACATCCTCGAGTGAGGCTCGGCACAGCTCCGAGACGAGACACACAGTCGGTGGACACACGCACATGCCGTAGAATCGGACGACATTGGGGTGATGTAGAGCACCGCATAACGCTGCCTCGTGTGAAAACTCAGCCACAACATCTTCAGTAAGAACACGTGGCGTATACACTTTAATGGCAACCGGAATTTTGGAGTGGAGTGTGCCTCGGAACACTACTGCGCTAGCACCTGCGCCAACCTTCCGCTGTAAATCCAGATAAGCGAAGTCAATAATTTGTTTTCGGTGCATTTCAATGAGAACATGGAGTCCTCGAGATGACACGCGTTCGTGAAAGTAATGATACTTTTGTCGAAACAGCGATTGAAGGTGTACCGCACGTCGTCCGAGACCTCGCCAATGCGCTGTATCTGCTTTGAGAACTCGCCAAATCACCACAGGAATCAACGATCCCCAGAAAATACTGGCCAGCGTAATCGTAAAAGACGCGTCTGCAAAATCCGCACCCAGGTAAAACAGCTCGCTGTAAGTCAACCGTAAGGCATAATAAATCCCCACGAACGCCGCGTATTCTCGTAACGTCTTCTGGCTAGCTCTATCCGTCGGCCGTAAGCACACCCATCCAAATACTACCAACGGCAATGCTCCTGTCACCATAGTAACATAATGTGCTGTCTCTGCTTCCACCGCCGAATCCACCAGCCACACTATCGGGATATTATACGTCGCAAGCAGCAACGACAACAGCGACGCTCGAACCAACGCCCTCGTCGTCACAGCGCGTTGCTGAAGATACAGCACCGGCAACGCAATCACAAAAAGCCTGCCACTGTAGTAGACCTCGGTCTCCACGCGTCCGAAATCTCCCAATCTCGGTCTCCGCGTCAGTAGAACAGTGAAGTAGACAGTGTACAACAAAGACACTGCAGTCAGCAACCACAGCAGTGGTTGAAATGCTGGCAGCAGCACTCTGCGTGCAGCTCTTGTGTCACCACGTAATGCACCGGACCGATGATGTCGCATGTAGACGACGAGCCACGCGCAGAGCATGAAGATGATGCCGTAGCCCAGTGCCATGGCCCCCAGCAGCAGCCGCACCCGCAGCAGCAGTGACTCCATGTGTCGAGCCTCCGCGCTACGTCGAAAAGCGTCGAATCCTTGTCCTATCGGGTTGTGAGTTTAGGTGCGGTGAGGTATAGCGAAGCGACTTGAGCTGGACAAGCAACAAATCTGAGCTAAGGTCGGTGCGGCGCTGGCCTGTCCTCCCAACTTTTTCTTCTGCCACGGGTTCCTTCGCTGTCTGTCTGTCTTGCGCTCTCTGCGCACGCGCCGCTTCGTTCCAGCAGGAACGAATGCAGGCACGCACACGCCTCATGCTTCCGCTGAACTCAAGTTATGATAATCGTAACCGCAAGCGAGTAATCTATTTGAAGACGTTCGATTGGCTAAAACAATTGTGAAAAACATGTGATTGATTAAGACAAGTCGAAGCAGAAAACAACTGTTCGATACCGATTTAGCTAGGATGGGTGTAGACGAATTTCGAAGTGTGCCAATGGCTAGACAATGCCATGTCGATTTCTGGTTGCTGAGCTTCCTGCAATTCGTGACGAATTATTCGTCGACATTATCTGCCTCATAGCAATGGCTCCACTCCGTTCCAGTCCACCGTGGCCCGGGGCCACTTGGTGCGGATCACCAAGTTGAGCGGTGGAATAAGGTCGTCGTGGCTCGCAACTGCACTTTGCTCTGCGAGAGCCAATGTGTCCACGGTCAGTCGAATTTCCTCGTCCTGGTTGGCGAGGCCGTCGTAGTACAGCAAGTCGACGCTTGATCGAGTTTCCAGTGTATAGTCCTCCAACGCTCGCGGGTCTGCTACGAACAGAACCGAGTAGTGCGACTCGCTGCAGACGACCCAGATATTCACGCGAGGCTGCTTGAGATACGTCCCCACGACCAGGTTCTGGTAGGCCTCGAACAGGGACAGGAAGCCGACCACCGACTGGGACGAAATACCACGAAGAACTACAGTGTCAGGGTCCGATGCACTGGTGCCTTCCAGAACCTGGTCTCCGTTGAACACGTTGCTCCGTGCGCAGCCGCAAAGCAGCAAGTTTACGATTTCTTGCGTGCAGTAGTCATGCGCGCCGATCAGTTGGCCACCTGAATCCCCCGCGAGCTGGTCAACTTCGCTTTTGATCTTTTCAACACCTTTTGTGAACAGCACAGAGATCACAAACTGCACGAGACCTGAACCTTTTGACTCCATGAACTGTGGCATGTGCGCCGTGAGTATCTGTCGGGTTTGCTCTTCTGTGGTAGCAACATGTAGCTTTAAGCCAGCCATGAACCTGCGTTGGCCACCTGCACCAGTGTCTTTCACGGCAACAACGCACTGAGAAGCCTGCGCACTTTGCCAGAGGATGTGGGCCAAGGCTTGAACCAGCACGCGTTCTTGGTGACGTACTCCGACCTGTGTTTTGCACAACAAGCCATTTAGTTTTCCAAGCTATATCGTTCTAAATTTCAGTAGTGAGGAAATGTACTTACGTTCTTCCAGTCGACAGGGGCCTGCTGCAGGAGGAAGCGTAGCACGTAGCCTTGGACTACCGCCAAGATACCGCATGGTCCACCTTGGTGCTGAACCAACCCGTACTGTAGATCGCGCACTGTTGAAAACACGAAGCCCTGCAAATTATCATTGCGACAACGTGTCAGCCAGAAGAAGCCCTCGCTACCAACATTGCATCTTACCACAACACGAAACTCACCTGTTCTTCCCAGTGACTACTGAACGCTTTCTTGTTAGCACCAAAAAGTAGTTGCTGCACTGCTGCGACATCTGAAGCAGTTGGAATTCGAGTCGAGCCGCTAGCGAATGAGGAACCAACGTTGCTGTTTGTCCGCCTGGGTTGGGCTCTACTTGTTGTTGGCTGCTCGAGAAGCATTCCCATATCCTCGCAGTCTTCCATCTCCAACGCCTCGGACAAAGTGTGTGAGCTGTTGGCCTCGGGCGCTGCACTTCGACGAGATACAACGAAAGCTGTTGCTGGTTCTTCCGAAGCTCCCGACACCGACAATTCTACTCTGGAAGATGAATCATCCTCATATGACTTACCATTCTCTAGTACATCATTTTGGTCGTCTTTAGCGAGTTTGGCGGGAGTTTTGGGGTCGCTTGGATCAGCCTCATCGGAATCACCCTTGTTGCTGGAGCGTTTACGACGAGGTGATGCCTTCTTTGCTGCATTTGTCTTCTGCTCCTCCTTGAGCTCTTTGTACTTGACATAGCAATGCTTCTTCGACTTGTCATTCCCTACAAGACTCACAATTTGCTTCCATCGTGCATTCTTGTCTTCTACGGAGCTCGTTTTCTTGATCGCCTTCTTCAATGCACTGATCTCTTCCTTCGTCCACTCAATACCCGCTTCAATTTCGCCTTCTTTAGCCGTCGGATCAGGTCGTCGTCGACTGCTTGAAGATGACTTGTCCTTATTCCCGCTGGTGTTGCTGACCAAGTATTCCAGTACACTTATCCAGCCATCAGCAGCCTTCTTTTTCACTTCCATGTCGGTTGAAAAGCGCTCACTTGCAATTGGCGATACACGAGAAGCTGAAGATTTCTCTGTGAACGCATTTAATGCTCGCGGACAGTTCCAACTCTTCAGACAATCCATCACAACCAGCTCTGCTTGGCGAGTAACATCAGCAGCCGCATCCTCCATCTCAACCGCGCTCTTGGGCATCTTCAACCTGTACGATAAGCTCGTAATGCAACAGTGTCAGTGAACTCTTGTGTAGGTGTGAGACCGACACAACTGCGGACTCGATCGCTTCTGCCTCCTCATCGCGAGTGTTCATGACTATTTTTGAGAGAATAGCGCTGATCAAGCGGACAAAAGCGCGCGATCTCATGTGGAGTAGGCAATTTTTGGAGACAACCTCGCGGAATGTACAAGCACACATTTCATTAAAATATCGCCAGCATCCTTTTCTCCGACGACAATTTCGTCACGCTCATCGAATCTCGTCTTCTAATAAACGAGTTTGTTGCTTCATGCAGTCAATTTACGCCAGCACTCCAACCGTAACTGATCGATATCCAGGCAAACACACATTAGACATTCGATGCGCACGTACACCAATTAAGCATTCGAACATACCTATTACCACACTCCGGATGATAAATCCAAAGGAGTTGCAACCTCAACCAGTAGCCCAGCATGAAGCACAATGCTTTCTTGCACCATGCCATCGGAGAATAACAGACAGTGCCTTATCGGATGCTCATGACGCTCGACAGCGACGAACTGCTCAGCTCTGCAGTGCTCGAGCCGGCCTTCCGTGCTTTACGGTTGGGACCGAATACCTTCCAAAATCGTAGTGTTTCATCGGCTGCGCCGGAAACAACCGTCTCTCCATCAGGCGACGCTGCCAAGTGCAGCACTCGAGAAGTGTGGCCTGTGAGCTCCTTCACCTTGGTCATGCTCGGGTATTTCCACAAACACAGTTCATTCTGCGAGTATCCATGCGATGACAGCAGCTCCTTCTCTGTAGTAGACCACAGCAGTGAGCACACCTGAGATCCCGTGTCGACGGAGTTCAGCATTGCACCGTTCGTGGTGTTCCAAAACTTGATCGTGCGATCTGCAGTACCACCACCCGTGGCAAGCAGGTTGCGTTCCCACGGGCACCACGCAATTGCTTTCACTGCGGCCGTGTGCTGCTCTAGTCGGTGAGCGGGGGTTTGCATACTGCTGCTAGTACCAATACTACCGGCCTTCCACAAGCACAATGCGTTGTCGTTACCACCAGACGCCAACATAGTGCCATCAGGAGACCACTGCAGCCCGCACACTTCCTGCTCATGGCTCGTCAACGTTGACAGCTGATGCTGCCGTGCTCGAACATCATGGTGAATGATAGTGCTGTCACGGGATCCTGACGACAACACGTAGCTATTCCAAGCCAGTGCACCCACGCGCGACGAGTGGCCGTTCATCGTTCGCACCTGACGCGAGGCAGTGACATCCCACAACTGCACCACGGACTCACTCGTTCCAATAGCCAAATGTGCCGAGCCGCCCGCAGCATCACTCCACTGCACCGAGCTCACATACTCGTCTCCATCGAGAGCCATGAGCTCGTTAATCTCACCAGAAACAGCGTTCCAAAGGTACACACACTGACCCAGTGCCACCGCCAGGACGTTGTTGGCTCCCCACGACAGCAAGTTGAGGTAGTAGTCGTTCATCAACTCCGGTGCATCCAGCACCTTGATCGGCGCAGAGGGGACATGGCGGTTCAGTTTCTTTGCTGCCGCCGCGGGCACGACAGTCACCTTATTGTGGGAGAATCTGGCCTGTAGCGTGGACTTGAATGAGTCTGGCGGGGCCACCGCCGGCTTGGCTTTAGTGAACTTGAGGATCTTGTGGTTCGAGTCGTCCTCCTTGCCCAGTAGAGCGCTGGCGAGTCTCTTCTTGTAAATCTGCTTCTCCTCGTCTTCAGCTGCAGTGCTGGAGGCTGAGCCCCCTCCTGAACGACTAGGGCTACTCTTGTTCCTACTATTGGTAGCTGCCTCAATGGCCGCCGCTGTGTCGGGCGAGTTGCACTGCACCAGGTCCAGATTCATGGCGCTCCGCGTTGGGATGAAGCGGTCCGACGCCTAGAAGGAAGACACATTAAAAAAAACGAATTAAGAGCATTTAGACTCCGTTTTAGAGTAGAAGGACTGCAATATGCTGGCACTGACGCTCTTGTTACTGTTGGCGCTGCAACTGGCACCGCTGGAGGTCTCCGTCCTGCTCTTCTTGGCGCTGGAGACGCCCAGCGCGGCGCTCTTGTGCCCGCTCGAAGGCTTGTTGGTATCTGATTCAGACGCGTTGTGCGAGCGCTTGCGAGTGTTGCTGCGACTTGGGGGCGGGCTAGCGAGGAGGGAGGACGACGACACGCGCTCGAGGCGCCGTACTTCCGCGCTGGGGCTCGCCATTTTTCCTAGTCCTAGCGGCCTGTTAGTATGGACTGCCGTCAAAGGTGGACTGGCTGGCCAAGTTCAGGAATACGAGAAAGTGGAAGTGAAGCCGATATGGTTTGTAAACCGAGGTATTTTCGATAGAAATGAGGTCAATACTGTGTTAGATTAGTGGAATGAGGCCACTATAGGCAAGAGCAATCCTCGTTAGAAGAAACCATTTGAAAGTTTGAATTCAGAGCGCGCCTGTTTCTGCATACAAAATGTGTGGAGCACTCAAAATAGGAGTGCCATGCATTTCCAACTAAGTATCGACTTAACTTTAACAATAAATTTCTAGAAGGATAGGATTGCTGACTCAAGAGCCACTTGCAAACTTGTCTGTCAGCCATGGAGAACACCGCTACGCCGTCGGCCGCCGATATCTCGGCGCTGCAGTCCAACATCAAGACCAAGGGAACCAACAGCTACTACTACGCGCACAAGAAGCGTGAGGACGTGGAGATTCACGAGTGGGACGGCAACGCGGCGCCGCGGCTGCTCAAGACACAGTCGCTGGCCACCTCGGAGCCGGCGGAGGTGACGGAAGCCATCTCCAACTTCGCGTGGGCCGACGGCAAGAAGCGCGTGTCCGTGTATCTGAAGCTTCCGGGCATCGGTACCCACACGGAGGAGGGCACGCACATCGACTGGACGGCCACGAGTCTCTCGGTCAAGATCAAGAACTACGAGGGCAAGACGCGTTTGTTCGTGGTGTCCAAGCTCTACGACGAGATCTCGGACGTCAAGACTAAGCGCAAGGAGGACCAGCTCGTGCTGCAGCTCATCAAGGCCAAGGAGTTCAGCTGGCACTCGCTCAAGAAGGACGCGTAGGCGACGTCGGAGCTCTTCATCGCGCCCACTGCAGGAAAAGAGAAAGCACCAAATGTAATTAGAACAGACGATGGGTGGAGTTGTAGGCGCCAAGCGGCAGCAGACACACACAATAATCTGGAAACACGTACTCGTTTTATCTATATCGGCGTGGTTTGTCTACCGGTTGCAGGTTTTTTAGAGAACTGAAGGCCAACCTTATTCGTATCTCACGTCGGTGGTGTAGAGGATTTCGCTAGCGTCGTCCACCAGGTGAACACGGAATGACGTCCTTGCCATGCGCACGGACATGAAGCCATGTGTCAAGGCCGCGTGTACTAGGTCCGAATTTGCGCGAGCGTTGGGCTGGAGCGGGTGGATTCGATAGCCGCCAGCACCGGAGATGAAGTAGTTGCGGATAGAGCCGTCAGTGTCCACCTTACGGATATGCTGCATGGAGTGGTCGTGGCCGTTGAAGTACGCGTGCACTTTATACTTCTTCAGCATCGGATCCAACATGTCAATCAACTCGGGCGTGTCGGCGTTACCCGCGAAGCTGTACACGCCCCAATGACCCATGACGATCGTCCACATTTGTTCTACACCCGCCGGCTTGCCAGCACTCAGCGTTTGTTCAATCCACTCGTACTGCGACTGTCTGGTCTCCACCGAGGACTGCTCATTCATTCGTTCGGTGCAGCGAAAGTCTCGAGGTTCACGACCACAGACCAAATCACAGGCATCGATGACGACAAGCCTCAGGATCGTCTTAGGTGCCACAGGACGATCGATCGAGTAATATCGGCGCGGCATATACCACAACGAGTCCTTCTTTTCAGCGTACTGCAGCATCGCGTCGATTGATCCTTCGCAGTCATGGTTTCCAATTCTGTACATGAGCAACCAGCAACAAGCACAGCATATCAGTGTCTGAAGTTTGTTTTTGCCTAATAGCAGCAGCATGACGTTCGTTGACTTACGTGACATACCACGGCACTTGCAACTTGGGGTGCGTATACATCTGCAGCAAAATAGTAAGTAAGTTACATCTTCGTTAGCAAATTTCACCCGGCCCAATATGATACCCGAAAGCCTCCATCGTACCTGCTCGAAGTTTGTCGATAACAACGGATCGTTGTCGGACTCGATTCTACAGTCACATGGCAGCAAAAAGCACAATCAGCCAACAATCAGCAACGATACGACAATGAAAATCTTCGCAATACCCACCCATGGTCGTAAATCTGATCTCCTGTTGACAGTACGAATGCCGGGGGCGGGTCCATCGTGGAAGTGAAGTTCTCGAGCGCCAAGGCCACTTTGCGTTGGCTCTCATCGCCCGTGCCGAAGTCTCCAAACACGATAAAGTTAGTTTCCTCCGGGAACCCGTCCATAATCGATGGCTGCGCATTGTAATTCCTCGATTTAGCTGCTGTCTGCTTCGCAGGAGCCGCGCCAGTGTGCCAGAAGAAGAGGACGAAGATCATCCAGACGCCCAGCGACCCCAGCGCGATCAGCTTCACCCACTGCTCGTAGTTGTTCGCGCCATGGAACGCCGTGCTCCACCCGCTGTTGCCGCGGCGCACGGCCGAGTGGCGGTCCTTGCCGTCGTCGTGCTCCTCGCGCTTCCGCAGACCTTCCTCAAGCTGCATTCGTGTACAATTGTGAACAATAGTGAACTGACGTCACAAAAGCTTTTTTTTATGCCTCGTTTTGGTGTTCGCAAAAATAGGTCAGCAGGACCAATCCTGCGCAGGACAAAATGAAGGCGCTGGGCGTGATCCCGGCGCGGCTGGGCTCGACACGCTTCCCCGCGAAGCCTCTGGCCGAGTTCTTTGGCAAGACGATGATCGAGCACACGTATGCAGCTGCGGTGGGGTCGAAACTGCTGTCGAAAGTGGTGGTGGCCAGCGACAGCGAGCGCGTCCTGCGGGTCATTCAAGGAGTGGGTGGCCACACGGTACTCACTGGCGCCTGCAACACTGGAACGGATCGCATCGTGCAGGCGCTGCATCTGATGGACCCCAAGGAGCTGAGCGAGTACGATATTGTGGTGAATATTCAGGGTGACGAACCGGGCGTGAACCCGAGACACATCGACCTGTGCATCAAGGCATTGCGCGGTGCTGGACCCGACAGCGTCATGAGCACGCTCGCTACGCCGATCTTCGACGAGCGAGACGCCCGCAGTCGAAATATCGTCAAGTGCGTTGCTGACCACAACAGGTGCGTAGTGTCGATGGGTGGCTCGGTGTAACTTATGAGGTAGGATGTGATGTGTGACCTGTTTGTGTGACTGTTGTGGTTGGTTATGATGTCGTTTTCAGCAACGCGCTCTACTTCTCTCGAGCAATGATCCCGCACTCAAAGAGTGGCGAGTTTTCGCCCGAAACAACGTCGTACCTCCGTCATGTAGGGATGTACGCGTTCCGCAAGGACTTCCTGCTAGATTTTCCGTCGCTTCCTCCGTCAGACCTGGAAGAGTGTGAAGACCTCGAGCAGCTCCGTGTGCTGTCCGTAGGTTACCGGATTCAGTTAGTACAGGTCGACTCGACACTTCCAGGCGTCGATACTCGCGCAGATCTCGAGGACCTGAAGGAACAATGGCCTGCAGCAACCAATTAGATGGAGTAGATGGAGTCCATCTAATCGATCTGATGGACCGTTAGGCCTGCGTCCTGGTGTCTGTAGCCTGTGTCAAAAGATTGCAGCTTATCGATCAAAACCTGAATCGTATTTAATCGAATGGTGGGTGTACACTAGGTACTTTCGGTCTGATCCGACGTCTTCATTCGCTTTTTGGACGACTAGAGAACGAACGTAACATGGGAGACGACTGGGAGCCAGACTTCTCCGCGTCGGCTACGGGCAACGCCGTGCTGGACGCGGCGCGTGGTGTAACAGGGTCAGTCGCTGCAGCGAAGATGGAGCAGGGCGGCACCGAGTGGACGCGACTAGAGCTGTGCGTCATCGCCAGTCTGCAGCTCGCGTTGGTGCTGGTGGCATATCGCTTGGACCGCTCACAGCACCCCGTGCTGATCTCCGAGTCGGCTGTCGCTATATTCTTCGGCGTGTTGGTGGGTCTATAGACTGCAGAATAGAGAGAAAGAGAGAGAGGTAGAGAGAGGGAGGCGAAGATTCAGTCTGACGTTTGGTGTTTGTTTTCTTCATACTTAACTGTTACGCAGTTTGGAGCCGGCGTACTCATCTTCTACCCGATGGTACGAAAATGGAGATGGAGAAGGAGTTTGTGTGGATTGTGCACTAATTAAGAGCTGGTGCTGTGGTATCTGCTACAGGAATCTCTGAACAATGGCATGGATCCTGAAGTGCTCTTCTACGCGTACGTTGATGACTAAGTGGGTGGATTCAAATAAGTTTTGAGGGCTGATAGATCAAGCTTTTTGTCATGTGTAGATTGCTGCCACCGATTATCCTGGAGGCGGGGTTTAACATGAAGAAGAGGGTATGCTTGGGAGCTCTGTAATTGATGCTGTGGGCTGAATAGGGTGGTGACTCATACAGTATGTGATGTTATGTGCGGTTTCTCTATCTCTGACAATGTCAGGGGTTCTTTTCCAACTTCAACGCGATCATGCTATTGTCTATCGTGGGAACGCTGGTCGCGACGTTCATCACAGGTGGCGTGTTGATTTGGCTGGGAGATATGGGGCTCATCACCAGGCTGACGGCTGCAGAGGCGTATCTGTACGGCGCTCTTATCTCGGCGGTGGATCCAGTGGCTACATTGTCGGTGTTCAAGAAGAATGGTGTGCCTCCACTCCTTTTCAATCTTGTCTTCGGCGAAAGCATGCTGAACGATGGCGTTGGTGAGTTTCTCTTGCAAATTATTCTTCCCTGGTTTTACCGGAGAATGGTGATTGTAGCTAATTATATTTGTCTGCAGCCATCGTGTCATTCTCGCTGTTCCAGGGCCTCATTCGAAGTGGTACTGCTGATGTCACCCTCAACGATGCAGGCATTATTATCATCAAGGTGTTTGGCATTGGCTTCGGGTCCGTTGGTCTGGCAGCAGTCGTGTGCTTTACGTCGGCGTTTATACTCAAGCAAGCTGATCTGGTTCTTCAGCAGTACCCCTCCTACGAGATTTCAATTGTGCTGCTCTCGGCGTACTTGAGTTACGTGATTGCCGACCTGGTTGGGATGAGTGGCATTGTGGCGCTGTTCTTTTCGGGCGTGCTGATGAGCCATTACCACCTGTACAACATAGCAGACGAAAGTGCAACGGCCCTTCGGCATCTGCTGACGACTTCGTCATTTATGGCGGAGAACTTCGTTTTCATCTACATGGGAATGAGTGTGGTGGCGTACTCAGGGTACTTCACGTGGGACTGGGGCTTCATTCTCGTCAACATGATCGCTTGTCTCTTGGGCCGCATGCTCAACACATTCCCGATGTGCATGCTTGCCAACCTTTGCCGATCGGAAGACAACAAGATTCCATGGAGCCACATGGTGGTTATTTGGTTTGCTGGTCTTCGTGGCGCGATTGCTTTTGCGCTGGCATTGAACGTATATACGCCCAATCGCGTTCACGCGAGCGTGATCCAGAGCACGACGCTCTTCACCGTCATGTTCACGACTCTGGTAAGTGTCGCCAGCTGTTCAGCGACGATAAATAGCGTCTAACGCAAGATCGTACATTTGTATGTTGAGCAGGTTTTCGGAATGGGAACAAGTCCGGTGCTTCGCTACTTTGGCTTGACGGCAACGCAGGAACACGATCGGGAGTTTGACGAGTACGTTCGCAGTTGATATCAATTGATTGCAGAGTTCACTTCATAGTTTCATCCTAACCTAACTGTGGTGATTGTCTAGCAGTGAGGGTGCAAACGAGCGCTTGCTTTCTGACGACGATGAGCACGATGCGGACACTTCGTTCCGCCCCATCGACCGACCGATTTCTCGTCGCAACATCAGTGGCATCCACGGCGTCTGGGAACGCATTGATGAAAAGTACTTGAAGCCGCTCTTTGGTGGACATCCTCGTGACCAGCCCCACCAGTCGGAGGAGACAACCGCAGAGCTCAAGCGCAGAGCTATGGGTTCCCAAACTTCCAGCACTACCAGTCCTCCATCATCTACCAGAAGTCGCAACAGGAAACCGAAAGATAAGCAGGGCCCCACACTGTCACCGCCAAACTCACCGTCCACTTCGACCCCGCACATGTCGTTAGCTGAGATCGCAGAGAACCATGACGCCGCCGAGAACGTCGTGTAGGAATTGTGTAGCCATGTCAATCTGGAATTTCAAGAATTTCAAATTCTAAGCTACTAATTGTTAAAACCTCTCATCAAGCATTTCACTCAATATAAGGCAAAATGGAAACCAGCAGCGGTGTGTCCGACGAGATGCTGGCGCTGTACGAGGCGCAGCGCCGTGCCCACGATACGGTATTGACTCTACAAGCGCAGATCGAGGAGGAAGAGGCCGTGTACCTCGAAGAAACCCCGCACGGCAACATCATCCGGGGCTGGGACGGCTTCATCGACTCCAAGCAGCCGCGCAAGGACGCTAACCCCAAGAAGGTCAAGCCGTACACCGAGTCGGAGCATCTCTTCTCGAGCTGCTGCTTCTACGCCAATATGGCAAGTGAGCCGAGCTTCGACCAAGTGGACATCTACGGCTCGACGAAGGATGAGAACACCAGTCGACGCAAACTTACAGTCACGTTGTCAGTGGGGAAAGGGGCAGGCAACTCGGGGAGTATCAGTGGGGTAGTGGACAGCGCCACTACACTCAGCATCAACGCTGCTTACAGAGGAGGCAAAGGATCTAAAGTACAGTCGATGCAGAAGACTACCAAGACTGGCACTCATCTCGCGACAGGGAAAGGAGCAGCAGCGTCGAGTTACCAACACAGCAAAGCTTCCAAACTCAAGAAGAGGAAGAGAGAAGCCGAGACTGCGTCGGGGGGTCTGCAGACTATTACTGCCACGACGGTAATTACGACTGGAACTGTAGCGGTACAGCCACCGGCAAGTGACTTTCTTGATGTGCTTTAACCTAATGACAACTACAAATTTCGACCGAGCTGGTGCGGCAAGGATAAGCAAAGTCAAGACATCGCACGAAGGTACGGACTCAACTGTACATGTAGTCACTAATGTGTGCATGAATTGTTGTGGGGTTTTATAATAAACAGCGGAATCGGGAAACAGGTAGGCGTACGACTGACATCACAGCGCCCACCTGGCTCGCTGACCAGCCTGCAGCTCGTTATCTTGCGGCCTAGCAAAACAGATCAGGCGTGGTTGTGCAGTACTCACTTCGACGCGTCAAAGGAAGTCAGCAACACCTCCAAGTCCTTTGTCGTCTGGCGGAAGAAGCCGTCGTAGTTGAACTGTGTTGTCGCGACAAAGATCGCAGCAGTGAGTTAGCTAACGACGTCATCAGACGATCCAAAAGCACAAGAGTACTTACTTCAAAAATGTAATCCAGCTGCTGCGGCGGCACGGTGATGTCCGGGAACTTGGCGTAGCCCTGTACAGCAAAATCAGAATGTCAGCGACCAGCCAGCGTTTGGATAAGGACAGAAGCTGCTTTCACGTACCCTTAGACGGTCATCAACGGTGACTACAGCCTCCACGGTACCCTGAAGGCTCTGGAAGAGGTGCGAGATACTGTTCCAATGCAGATCCAGCTGCGACCTCAACTGCGTCATGTACTCGCCGTGCGAAAGAATGGCTTGAGACGGCACGGCAGCGGCGCCAAAACTGGACGCGAGAGCGTTGATCGAATTGTAAGCATAGGCACCCATGCCAATGACGTCGTTCGACTCACGCTGCTGCAACAGCGGCAACGCAAGAATGCCCGCCTTCATCTTAGAGGACTCCACCATCATCTGCTTGAACTTGATCAACAGTTCGTCCATCTCGCTCTCAAAACCAGAGAGGTTCGCTCTCAGACGTCGGTACACAAGTGTCATGCCGGGAATACTCTTCTCTTCATCCGCGATCCGACGCTGGAGCACCACAACGCAGCTAAGGATTGATCGGATGTGCTTCTTTAGCAGCTGTGATAGACGTGTACGGTGCAACCTTACACGGAGCAGCAAGTCACTGGAGCATGGGACGCCAACAGTTTCGTAGATGGAGCACAGCACAATGAACGCGTCAAAATCGCCCTCATCAATGGACGAAGTATGGTACGATGTCCGGACGCCCCAAGATAACTGACCGATACGCTGGATCGACTGACGCACGAGCAGCAGCGTGTCCAGCACACCGCCCTGAGCGGCAGCAATATCAGCAGCTTCCCTTGCTGATGAGGATGACGATGGGCCCTTTTCGATGTCGTCGTCTTCGTCTGTTTCGGAGTTGACTGGGCTGCTCTCACCTTCCTTTGATGTCGGTGGCGTCTTCGCAGCCACACCCCACGACACAAGCGACGAAAAGAACGAGCCACTATCTGACTTCTTGGGGGCAGGGACCATTGCTCGGTTTGCCACCACAAGCTGGTTTTCCGCATTAGCATCGTTCTCTGAATTGCCATCCTCCAACAGGACAATCCGGTCCTCCATTTCCGGCGATGAGACCTTTTGAGTATTGCTCGCCCCGGGTTCCGCTACAACGAGCGCGTTGCTCATGTCCGATGGAGCATCATCCTCCAGTAACTCGATCTTCGCATGGCCCTCAGGCTCCTCCTCCCCATTTTCTAACTGCATGTGCTTCTGTCTTCCGTCTTCAATGAAGCCTCCACCTAACGCTGCCGTGACATACCTGCAGATGGAGCTGTTTTCCTCCACCCACAAACCTGTGGCCTGTTTGAACTGTTTGTACATCTTTTGCACGTGCAACGGGTCAGCGCTCGCATACATGCGCTGAATAGGTTCCACACACGCGCCAAAATCACGGGCCAAGTACCCTTCAAGCGGCAGCACCTTGCTAAAGCTCCAACGCCACGCCTTCTCCTGATTGGGCTTGAGGCGATCCAGTTCACGTACACCGATACGCGTGAGTTGGCTCACCTCCTTACTGATCTCTGTCTGCACTGCTTCCAGCGACTGCATCAAACGACGGACTTCTTCTCCACCAGGTCCATACACGAGCAAATCACCACCCGGGCCAGCAAGCTGTCGCGCTTTACGGCACGACACTAGCAAATCGGCAAGTAACTTCAGCAAGCCGTGCAACTTGGTAAACGCGTCGAACGTTTCCTCTTGAACCTCCTTCCGAAGTGAAACAACGCCCGAGTTGCTCTGCTGAAGATAACCCGAGGGAGTAATCGCCACCTCGTTCGGGTTCGAGTTACGCCGGAGCTGGCGCGTCAGCACTGCAGGCACCTGTGGCTTCGCTTCCGTATCGCAGAACACCGCAGTACGCGTCATCTCTTCCTCCTCCTCATTCGTCAAAAGCAGTGGCGGCATCGAATCCTGGGGGGAAATTGCGGCCTGGTTCTGAGGAAACAATTCTCTGTAAATCACAAAAAAACACCAGCCACACGTTAAACACTTGCTGTCTCGCCCAACAGTAGCAACATTTGCACGTACTTGAACGACGGCGTAGTCAGCAACACCTCCAGCATTTTCCCTGACTTGCTGCCCATAGCGTCCTTCATGCCTGCATGTTGCTGTGACTGCAGGTTACTGATCGTGCAGTCCGCCGGCGTATTCGGCGTGTTGCGCAGCACGTAGAACAGGAACTGCACCCCGTGCATGAGTCCGTCCGTGCCGCGAGCTTCCAGAGTATGCAGCTGCTCTCTCGCCGACGAGTGGGCGCGTTCGGTCTCGATGGTGGGGAGCACACGCGTCTCGATCACGTTCCGAACATCTTTCAGCGTCCCCAGCAGCGAGCGCTCGCCTGTTCCGGAGTGGAACAGTCCTTGCTGGCCATGCTGAAGTCTCAGCACGTAGCTGTGTCTGCGTCGCACCTCGATCAAGATCGATTCAGTGGTGCACGTGGCTGGTGCGAGGGTGCGCATGGCCCAGTCCTTAAACTCCTCGAGCAGCAGCGTGCGTGGGTCGTTGAGGTATCCCGAGAACGTGAAGGTCCGGTCGTATCTCTCCCTCTGGTAGGCGCAGATGCTGGAGATGATGGCCTCTGCGGGGTTGCGCAGCAGGCCCACGACGTCCTGCATCTTGCGCAGGTACGAGTTCTCGTCAAAGTCCGAGATGGTGGGGTTGTGCAGCGGGTAGAAGTTGTCGTCCATCTTGAGCGCCGTGGGGAGGTCCTCCTCGCTCACCTCCATGGCCTCGCAGTAGGCCTGGTGCACGAAGCGCATCTGGTCCATCTCGAGCTGCGAGTAGCTCTTGCTGAACGGGTTCAGCCGCATCCCCCAGTTCGACATGGCGGCGCGGGCTTTAGTTGATTAAGAGTTAAGAGAGAGAGAGAGAGAGAGGAAATTGGGCTCTGGAGGGAAGCTGCGTAATGCAGTGGGCGACTGAAATTTCGGCCGCGTCTGGTTCGCGCTCTTGTAAGCTTAGACGGCAGCGGTGACGTCGGCAGTTCCTTCTTCTCGCCTTCTCGACCACTTCTGGTTTTTTGCGCAAGAACTCAGCATTGGACGGGCAAAAGTGAATGGTGTACAAAATAATTGGGTATTAGGGGTTATCCGATTTGACAAAATGTGCCATACTGGCGGAAGAGGATGTTTTATTGTGGCAAGGGGAAGTGTTGATGTAGCGTCATACGCAGTGAAGCTTCTTGTTTGCGGCATTTTACTCAAACCGTACTAAAATAAAGAAACCAATACTAATTTGAACTCTAATAGGCATCATCAGCTTAGACGAGAAATCACCCTGGTTCAACGTCGTACGATAACTTACTCGACACACCGCAACCTTCGACGGAGCCCGAAACGATTGAACGCACTGCGCGACATGCTGCTGCAATTGCGCACGAGATTTGAGCGAGAAGAGGCTGACGCTTCCCACCGAAGCAATCTGATCACCTGCCATTGTCAACCGCGCGAACCACGCACGGCATGAATTCCTCGCTGCAAAGCCAGAGGCAAGCCAAGTTGAATCTGCCCTGGCACAAGATTCTCGCACGAAGAAGCGGAACAGCGGCAGAGGAGGAGCTTTTGGCACTTTAATAAATGTAGCCATGTTCAGCATGCATGTTGAAGTGGTTTGGTCTATCTTTGGCTGACTGGCTATCGACTTACTATTGAGCTGCGCCATGGGCGGCGCTGTGGGTGTACAGCGGATTGGTCGCGCTTCGCATGTAGCCTTCGAGCACGGTCGAGTCGCAGCAGTGATAGCGCACGTCGGTCTTGTTCGTGTGATTCGCGTGGCTGAAAGATGGTACGCAGTGGTGGACCAGCGCGTGATCTCGCGCGTTCACCGAGTCGTGGAGAAGCAGGTTCTGCGCCGCGTCAACCTGCTGGCAGACCACATCGAGGTGGCGTCGAAGCTCTGGTTCGTCAAGCGCATCTCCACCACGTCGATCGCCGAGGCTTTCGACATTGCCACGAACGAGTGCGAAGTTGCACGTGCTCACTAGTGAGAGAACTGGGCCAGTGACGCAATATACTGACTGTTATCCCCTCTTGCTGGCAGTGTTCGGAAGGTGCAAGTGAGCAAGCGCGACTACGAAGTGTTCAACTGCGGGCCTGAGCTCCTGGACGTGCCGTCCTGGAACAAAGTTGCCCACGTGCTCGAGTTGCAGAACCCAGAGGTGGCCGACTTCCTCTTGAACAAATGCCGCTGGACTGTGTGGCAGCCGCCTACTTCCTGGCGCGTCAAGGTCGACCAAGTGTTCAACGTCACTCTCCACATTGCGGTGCGCCAAGAGGGCTTCCTCACGGGTGAAATTCGCGTCGTGCGTCTCCGTCTCGGACACAAGTGGGTCGGTGCGCACCATCTGAGTGAGGACTTAGCCCATCCAATGAAAAGCCAATGGCTGCACCGCGTGGACTACGAAGTTGGCGACCAAGTCCATACAGCAGAAAGCAAGTTCTTCCAGACCGTGAAAAGTGCGTGGGAAGATTACCTCGCAGAATTGGCCAAACTGCCTCAGGAGGTCGAAGAGGACGATCAAACAGGAGAGCCATTCCCGTACGACGAACAGGAGAAGCGGACGTCACTGCCGATTAAGTATCTGCTGGATACGTCACTGGAAAATATCCTGAACGACTGTCGCACAATGTTCCGGATGCCACATCAATACGAACTCTGGCGCATGGAGCAGGAAGATGCTCCTGAACATCGTCAAGACTGCTTGGAGGATCGTATGGTTGGCCCTCTTCTCCACGGGCCTATCGACGAACTGATAGAGCTGTACGAAGAGAAGGGTATGGCTGCTGAAGACGTCGATGTACAATGGTCGTAGCAAATAATACGAATTTGGTGAAAGTTTTGGCTGCCTTACTGGCGTTTACCTCCTGCCCGGCCCTTAGGGAGCTTGTCCAGCAGCAGAACAATCTGTTTCAAGTCGTATTTCTCAGCTGCAGCTAAAAACTGAACGTGCCCAACCTCGAGCGGGGTCAGCTCACTTGCTGGTGGGTCGCTCTTCAGCGTCATCCCGTCTTTGATCAGCGTCGCCAGCTCCGCAACGCCGTAGTTTATGTTAAAGTTGTGCATGAGGCCGTCCTGCACTTGTTTGGCAAGTCCCCACCGACGCTTCTCTCGCTGATCCTCTTTAGCCTGCGCGTTCAATGCAATGAGTTGCTCCTCCGCCTTGATCCGCCATGGTGCACCTCGTTCTTGACGATGCACGTCGCCAGCCGACGGATTGAACGGAATCTTGAGCTTTGAGGCCTCAGACCGCAACACCGTCGAATCTCGATGCTCCAAGCTTGACGTCAGACCTTCTGGCTGTTGTACCTCCATCACTAACGCCAACACTCCAGTCAGAAGTGCTCAAAAGCAGGCAACCAACCGCCACGGCATATTTTTGCACTTCCACACAATTGCGAGTATGCACTAATCTGATTGTTACAGTAATTTCGCAATTTGCGACTAAGCACTAATCTGAAGTGTTGCAGTAAATTTCAGAAGTGACATCCATCACTTCGGATTCAGAAGTACCGTATGGGGCGCAATAGGAAGGGGCGCCAATGCGGCGGCTACGGCTCCAAGAAGGAGCGGTGAGAGAGAGTTCGATCCCATATAATGACTTGTTGTGCGTAACTGACCGCTTAATTGCACGACAGGTTCGTGCTGTTCCGACGCTGGCAGCAGGAGGGGGCCAAGGTCACGCGCAGGAACGCGCAGAGCAGGCAAGCGCAGAGCAGACTCGCGGACCAGCAGAGACGCGCCGAGACTAACGATGCCGTGCGTCGTAGAGTGCGGGTTGACGTGCTGACGGCCTGGACTAATGCGCGGCTGAAGGACGACCATATCGAGAGGATCAAGCGCGACGGAGCGCTCTCCATCGCCTCAGAGCTGCAAAAAACGTCGGCGGTGGACGAGTTCTCGTCGTTGCAGGAGCGGTAATGTGGTTTATTATTAATGCAAGAGATGGCTGGCAGTCAAGCTTACAGTTGACTGTGCAAAATGCAGGTGCATCTACGAGATCGCGCGATCGTTTGACCTCTACAGCTCTTCGTGCGAGTTCACACGGGCGTTCTTCGCCTCGTTCGAGCCTTGGATGGTGTCCAGATTAGCAGAACTGACGACTGCGTTCAAGACTATGAGCGATGGCAATGTGCGGCTGTTGCTACTGCAGCCGACGGAGAATCTTACGGTCGGCTTCGTCCGAGACGAGAAGTCGTTGGCTCCATTGTTCGACGAGGTGGAGGAGGACCACCGCTTGGAGTGGCAATTTGCGTCCGATCACTTGGTGGAGCGTGAGGCGGAGTCGTGGGAAGATCTGGTTGTTGAAGACGTCGACATTGTGCAGACTCAAGAGGAAGTGCTGCTGCTCTCGCTGAGTCTCGTGTCGTGTCTCGGACTGTCTAGCCACTTCCTCACGCAGTTGACGACGGTGCATCCGTATCTGGAGCACCTCAAGATCGTGGACTGTTTCGACGCTGCAGCAGGTGAACAAGGCGCTGCGTTGCTGCAGCAGCTGGCCAAGTCGCGTGCTCTCAAGACGCTGCATTTTTCCTGGTGCTGTTGGCTCACCACGGAGATCCTTGTCACGTTCGCGTATCAACTCCTCGAGCCTCCTGTATCTCCCCTTCAAGAACTCCATGTATCCGACTGCTTCGACGTGCTCGGGGACTACGTGCAGTCCGTCTTCAACGAGCTCCTGCCTGCCATAAACGTATCCATCTGACGTCGACGCGTCGAAAATTCCTATCCAATATCATACAGGATAAATAAACTATTCCCCAACTTGGTTTTTCTGCGTTCGAGATCACATCATTTTCACTTATTGCGACTTCTCCATGAGCGTCTCGGGGCCGCTTTACCGCCGCATGCCGCGGCTCTTCAACCGCAGCAAGCCGGGGGAATGGAGCTTAGTCTGGTGCAACTTATCTCTGAAACGGGGTGAGCTGCTGGTGGCGCTGGACCCCGACGGCCGCAGCCGCATCGCCACGATTCCCGTCAAAGACTGTGAACTCGCCCACGTGCGCAGCGACGGCCGCGATTGCATCGAATTGACGATAAATCGAGGCAAGAAGGAGACGTTCTCGTCTCACGAGTCCAGCCACGACGTAGATTGGTGGTAGGACTCTCAATTAACTCTACTACATCCTCATTATTATCATGGTCCTTTCAATTTGATAAAAACAAATATTAATTTTTATGTTTTTCTTATTGTAGGATGACGACGCTGGTCACTGTGAAGAGGGACTTGGAGCGCGGAGTGAAGCCTCATATTTCATTGGTGACGCCGCCAGTGTCAGAACCGCCGACGAGGCCCAAGCACATGCGACGTCCGTCGTCCCAGCTGAGCCTGAACCTGAACTTGGCTGCCACTGGAGCTGCAGCGGGGAACAATTTGAGTGGAGCGGGGCTGGGACGACCGACCTTGAGACGACGCAAACCGGCATTGGCGACGTGCGAGACGCTGTTTGAACGCTTCACGATCTACGAGACGCCGTCGACGTACTACGTCGTGTGCTCGGATCGGCACTATTCTCGTTTCCGGATGCTTGAACTGGATCGGATGGTGGAGCGACCGAAGAAATTGGAGGAAGTGCTGAAGGAGGATAAGCGGCTTTATGACTGGGAGCAGATGGAAGCGAGATTGCAAGCGCTGGCGGAGCTGGCTCGTGTGCGTGGCACCGGAAACCTGGAGAGAGCGTTTACGGCGGTAGCTATCGTCGGGTGCATCCGCTTTTTGCGCGGCTACTACTTCATTTTCGTCACGCAGAGACGTAAGATCGGTAACATCGGAGGCAACTCAATCTATGGCATGTCAGCCACGCAACAGCTAAATCTGAGTCGTCCAGAAGAAGATCAGACTGCGTGGACTCGCCTCAACCGATGGTTCAACCCCAGTCCAGAAGAGGAGGCTGAGGCTCGTTACCTTGGTCTCTTCCACTTTCTGGATCTCACGAAGGATTTTTACTTCAGTTACTCGTATGATATCACGCATACGTTGCAGCACAACATGACCACGGAACACTCGGAGCCGGCGGAGATGTTCACCTGGAACTCCTACTTGACACAAGAGCTGCGCACTTGCTTGAGTGGTGGTGCTGCAGCTGATCTAATTGTTCCGCTTGTGCTTGGCTGCTATGAGCAGCGCAAATGCTCAGTTTTCGGCCGTCTTGTGAGCATCGTGCTACTTGCACGCCGCTCTCGTCACTTTGCCGGCACGCGCTACTTGAAACGTGGTGTGGCCGATACCGGCAAGGCTGCGAACGATGTCGAAACGGAGCAGATCATTGAAGACGAGAGCATGGGTCCTGGCAAATTTAGTTCTTTCGTGCAGCATCGTGGGTCGATTCCTGTGTTTTGGTCGCAAGAGACGTCAGCAACGCTGCCAAAGCCGCCCATCGTGCTAAACCGTGTTGATCCAACGTACAATGCGACTCAAAAACACTTCGCCGACCTGTTCTCGCGCTATGGCTCGCCCATCGTAGCGCTCAACCTTGTCAAACAGTCGGAGAAGAAAGAACGCGAAGTCATTGTGGGCAACGAGTACATGAACGCGGTGGAATATCTAAACAGCTTCATGCCACCAAAGCACCGCGTGCGATATGTGGCATTAGATTATTCTCGACTATCTGGGCCCAAGCAGAAGGGTCTTAACGTACTCCATTCACTGGATAAGGTGGCCGTTTGGGCCCTCACGCAGACTGGATTCTTCTGTAGTGCACCGAAGCGACAGATACGCCAGAACGGTAATATGCGTACGGCTCAAGCGTTTTTCCCCAGCCCACCTTCCGAGCCGTGGGATGCATTCATCATGTCAAGTAACCTTCAATCGAAAGGAGAAGAAAGCGAAGAATTGGATCCAGTGGACCCACCACCATCTCCTACCATCACGAGAAACTCTGGAGATTGGCTGGAGCAGCGAGGCATCCTCCGAACGAACTGCATTGACTGCTTGGATCGCACCAACGTCAGCCAATTCAGTGTTGGGATGCGAGCATTGGGCCAACAGCTCTACGTGATGGGGATCAAGAACACGCCACTCTTAGAGAGTCGCTCACAGCTGGTTCTGGTTCTGATGAAGCTGTATTCTCTGATGGGCGACGCGATCTCGATGCAATACGGTGGGTCGGAAGCCCACAAAAATGTGAAGAACAGCGCCGCCCGGGAAAATGTCAAGCATCGCGAACTCCTTACATCCATTCGACGCTACTACAGTAACTCATTTACTGATACAGCGAAGCAGGATGCGATCAACATTTTCCTCGGACACTTCGTGCCTAGCGAAGATTCGCCCCCATTGTGGGAACTTGATTCGGACTACTATCTGCACAACTTCGAGGTGCGAAATGGCATGGCTGCATGCGAGAATGTGCGACGCAACCTTGATTTTCATATTGAAAACAAACGGAAGGCATTTGGTGAATTATATGGGATACCGCCGATGCAGTTGTCATGCTGCTCCTCGGCGGAAATCTTGGAAGATGGCAGCGACGATAGCGTCGACGTCGAATCTACACGCGAACGCGTACTGGTTTTGGCGACTCGAGACCAGGCAAAGCGTGATGCGTATATTCACGAGTGTAGGCGAGTACTGGATGACTGGTGGAAGGATCCGTTGGAAGCGTTTGAGCAATCAAAATATTGTCTGCCACCTATGGAGGAGAAAGCGCCTTGTGCATGTGACCAGATTGTGCGAAAGGGAAGCAAAGGCGAGCTCTTTAGTGGCTTGGATGGTGCAAAACAGCCAGTTGCTGGAAACCGGAAAGCGTCACCTTCTCCGTGTTCAGACGATTTCCTACACATGTATCATCCTGAGGAACTGACAACATTTGACAAGGTGCTTGGGTACAAATTCATGCTTCCGATGGAGATTTCGGACGAGGTGAACGAAAAAGATAAGCGGCGATCCGAGAGTGCTGTTGTGGCGCATCTGACATCCGCTCCGTCATCGTCCTCAATATCTGGCTTAGCACGCGTCGATGGGGAAAACCTCTCCGACTTTGAGCAGGCAACTCGGCGAGGACAATCAAAGAAGGGCAATCGATCGTACCGAAGCATGAGTGCTCCTGATATCGGGGAAGAAGTGGGGTACCAACCCCCATCCAATCGTAGGTCGCGCGATAGTGGGCGCGAGTACAAGCTTGACCATCAGGATGATTACACAAGTATCAGTGGCTCCGAGTCTCGTCGTGCTTCTCGGTCAGCTTTAGCCGATGCTATTAACAAGTATGGAGGCCATGGGTCTGCAACACTCAAGAATGTTGTGAAACGCAAAGACGACCAAATCAGCATCGAAGATTATATGCTAAGCAGAGGGTACGTTCGTGTGAACTTGTCTTCAGATTGCGCTCCGATCTTGCTTGCTAAAAAGTATGGTGAATGTGTTTTTGCATTGTACACAGGTGTCGCAAGTTTGTTGGCGATTGTTCCACACTTGCGCCAGACCCTGTTTACCAACAGTACGAAACGAACTTTTACTTTCCAGTATAAACTTGTGTAGGTGTGGGGATAGCAGCACCGTATGTACTCACTCAACCTATTTACTTTGATACAGGTACGTGGTCGGAAAGGATTCGCCGCAGATATGGGAAAACGACAATGAGAGTGTGAAGATGTACTTTGAGGCGTATATGCGCGACAATCGCATCAGTCCTGACGATGCGCGGAGCCTTCGTGAAGCGCAAATTCGTGCTGGTGCAACATTTAAGCTTCAAGCTGGTCCATATTCAGGGCTGGAACAAAATGTGAAGGCTCGAGTCTTGGTTGCGAACAAGCTTAAAACCGAGCCTGACGACCGAAAGTACGTTAAGCGTCTGGTTGAGTGGTATTCAGCTCGCGGTGTGCCTAACATCTACATGTATTGTGTACCTTGTAGGATGTTTGAAGAGTCTTTGGATCTCAAGAAACTTGTGAAAACCGGAGAAGCATCGGTTCCTGCGGAGAGCTTAGAGTTGTACAAGACCTTCTTCGATGAAGAGTTACCAACTGTGGAGATCTACCGGCCAACGAAAGAGCCTACGCCGTCAGTAACAGCGCCAGTGTGTAATGATTTAACACCGCCCACGACGAAACGCAGCACATCGGCGACCGCCCTTTCTTCCGAACTCGCTCAGAGTATTCGGCGGTTATCGTTGAGCAAGCGTAATCGTACACGATTCAGCGGCGGGGATCTGATATCAGTAGGCCCTCTGTTCAAGATGGACGGCGGCAAAGACCGTGACTTCATCATATTCAACGAAGCTGCAGCAGAGAATTCGTTCGGCGAGGTGACGCGAAACGAAACGGAGCTGTCATTCTACTCGAAATAAGGTCCGTGCTCTCAGATTCAAATTTATTCTACCTCATAAATACTTGGATACTTTACATTGTTTAGGCCGCTGGTCTTGCTAGCGTCTGTGACTCAGTCACTCCTTCATCAACCATATTAATCGTGTGGTCGTGAGCTTCGTCAAGAAGTTTGTGCGTGAGGGTGTTCTCTTTCTCTTGTTTGTTCTTCCGTTTCCACCTCTTTGGAGAAAGCAGGCAGCTGGCACTGCTTCGATTGCTGCTGCAGCTGCTGCTACCAGCGGATTCGAGGCGTTGGTTTCGAGATTGGGTTCGCAGTGGGCTCTTGCGCCATACTCGTTGACGCTGTCGGTTTTGATTGTTTTGGTGATCGTTTCCAGTGTTCGTAGGCACATTTTGCCTCTGCCCACGTAAGCGGCAGGCACAAGTATTCGCCATTGCTGCTTCAGTGCCACTACTTGTACCCGAGGAGTTATGACCGCTGACTGAAAACGTGGACGCCAAGTGTGAAAACAGCCTGGACCGATTCGAAGTCTTGGATTTGGAACTTACCTGCGTCATTTCCTGCTGTGCTTGGTGGAGATAAGGTTCGTCGTCGGACTCGGTACCTGTGGTCTCTTCCAGCATAGCCAACGGTTGACAGAAGTTGATGTTGCCGTTATCGAAAAAGTACACGGCGTTGCTGTCTGCGAAACCTCGCTCATGTTGAATATGGTGCAAGAAACCGGCATCCATGAGTGCGCGACCAAGCCGCACGCCCTCGCCACGTGAGTCTGCGACTGCCAGGTCCTCCATCCGCTCGATCAAAAATTCGCCAGTAAAGCACTTTTCCATGGGAATCGCGTTGCACCCGGTACCCGATCGCTCGAAGTCATCGCTCAGATCCTGGGCGAATACTGACAGCAGCTCTTCTTGGACTGACTCAAGCGCGCGGACAATTTGAGGCATGGTCGGACGGGCATTTGGGTCGCTGTTCCAGGCACTTGTGATGATATCTCGTAATTTCGCTGGAAAAGGCTCGTCGGGGTTTGTCGGATCAGTGTCACCAAGGAGTGGACGACAACCATTTAGCACGCCTTCAAACACAAGCATCGGGTTCGTGGCAGCATACTTTTCGCGGTCCGGGTACAAGATGTCCCAAAACGTGATGGCTAGCGAGTAGACATCCGCTGATTCGCCGTAGCTTGCTAGCCCTGTACGACAGCCGATCATCTCGGGAGCCATGTAATTCACAGTGCCCGTCACTGTCATTTTGATCTGCAGAGGAGCTGGGGCACTCATGACGGGGCCAGGAGAAATACTGGAAGCTAGAGATTCAATTGACGTCTGCGGTTCATCAAGCATGGTATTGTCGTTGGTTTCAGGGTTTGGTACTTTTCGGGGTAGACGTCGGGAGTCGCCAAAGTCTGTGAGCTTGACGTTGTTTTCTTTATCCACGAGAAAGTTGGCAGGCTTGATATCACGGTGCAAGAACGGAGGAGAGAAGCTATGAACGTAAGCGACGGCGCGTGCGCAGTCAAGCATGTAGGCAATATTGAGGAGCATTTGCTGACGATCGAGAGTATCCACGTCTTCAATTTCACCTCCAAGGTCTAGCAGATGCCGTGTAACGCGGCGTTGACTTCGCGCATTGGCTTGAGCGTACAAAATGTCTTCCAGTGAACCTTTACAGAGCTCGGAGACCAGGCAAATAGTTGGAGGGCACACGCACATCCCGTAGAACTTAACAATATTCGGGTGAAAAAGTGACGCGCAGAGAGCTGCTTCGTGTGAGAATTCCGCCACGACCTCTTCAGTAAAGCGATAGGGCGTGTAAACTTTCACGGCGACAGGACAGCGCTGTTGTAGCCGTCCACTGAACACGGCTGCACTCGACCCGACGCCGATTTTCTCACGTAGCTTGAGATGCGCGAAGTCAATCACGAAATCCTTGTGCGTCTCGATGAGGAGATGGATCCTGTTGGACGAGATAGCCTCATCCAGCTGCATGTTCGAGTTCGGCCCCCATTGACGACCCACTTGCTGGAAAGCACACACACGTTGGCCCATACCTCGCCAGTATTCCGTGTCAGCACGCAGCAAAGTCCAAATTAACATCGGGGAGATCGAGCCCCAGGTTCCCACCACGTACGTTGTTACTGGGAACATGCTAGATTGTGGGGCATAGAGCTGAAGCAGAGTGTTGATGGCGATGAACACGTGATACGTGATAATGTACGCGCCGTGGATGTGGAGTGATTGTGGACTTGCTCGACCTGCCGGTGGGTTGATGAAGCACACGTAGACAACGAAAACCAGCAACGACGCGCGCATCACGGTTCTGACGTAGTAGAACAGTGTCATATCTGTTGGTGCAAAGTGGGTGAGCAGCCACACGACGGGTATCGTGTACGAAGCGAGCAGAATGGCCTTGGCGACGGCGCGGCGAAGAGCTGGCACCGAGACACTTTTCTGGCAAAGGAAGACGAGCGTAAGCACGAAGACAAATTGTCGACCGGCATAGAAGATTTCGCTGTGAAGGCTCGGGAAGCTGTTCGTGTACATCTTGGTGTTGAGTGCGATGCAGAAGAAGACTGCAAAGGCCCCTGTAACAGCTGCGAGGATCCACAGCAGCGGCTCGAATGCTGGCAGAATGACTTTGCGCGTTGCTTGAGCGTCACCTTTGAAGGCAACATGGCGGTTCATGCGCAGATAGAGGAGCAAGAGGAGGCAGAGCACAAACAAGACGCCGTAGCCGACAAGTGTGATGATTTGACTCAACCGCACTCGCGCAGAAACGACTACGGTTGCCATTCCCAACAGCGAGGTGTACCCCAATGGAGTGGGTTGTTGGGGCGTCGGGCGATGGTGCCCTGCTCAGCGATCCGTAGCGAAATGGACCGACGTTTGTTCTTGCACCGAGTCAGAAGAATGAAGCTGAATTAACGGAGACGAGGGGGATCGGTGAAGTCGATCTGTGTGTTGAGACTTCTTGGACGCGTCGGAATGAGTTGATCGGGCCGCAATTACTTTGGTTTTTGTTTCGAAGGAGACTTCAAGACTGGTGGCCGCTCTCGATCGAGGTTTCGCTGGGTGAAGAATGCCAGTGAACTCCACGAGAATAGCACAGACCCCCTGCATCGCAGCTATCCGTCAATTCTTCGATATTCCCAGGTTGCGGCGTGAGAGGGGAAGGCCTGCTGGTTACGCTGGACACCAGCGAACGTCGTGGTAGAAATTGAGCATGAACGTGTCCCCCCCCCCCCCCCCCCCCCCCGATAAGACCGATGAGCGCATTTGCCTTCGGCTTCGGTGCTAAACGTTTCATTTGCGCTGGTGACCGACCGGCTTTGAGTCAACATCATGGCTGGCTTTAGCTGTACTTTACGCTTCAGTGGAAGTTGAGGACACCTACCATTTCACAGCTTCTGACCCAATGCCAGCATTAGAACTGGCCAGCACGTTGTGTAACACGCACCGTTGGCAGTCTTGGAACGGACATTTGTCATCGCTGAAGGCTTCTCGTCAGCAGCGGCAGTCTTCATCCCTATCCAGCCTTGAATGTGACGAATCGGGAACTTTGACAGGGTGGAGAGGACACGACACGTGCATGAGGTTTTCGTACTCGCATGACCACAACTTCGGAGCAGCACGAACCTGACGGAAGCGCACGAATCAAGTGGAAATAGCAGCAACGGCACCCGAACAGGTCTCGAGACCGTTCCCCAATCTGCGCCGGAATTCTCTGCAATCGAAAGTCGTTTGTCAGCAGCGCCTGCATCACGAATACATGTATAGTCATGGATGAAAAATTATCGTGCGAGAAGTACTAGTACAATGCTGCATTCACAAGGAGGTTGCAGTCGCGAAACTATCACAAGACTCGTGTATTACTGCTAGATATCTCGGTAGAGTCGTCTACTGGAGGAGTGCAGCGAAGAGGACGGTGGCAACGCCCATAGCGACGTAGCTCAGAGGACGAGACGACGACATGGCACCGCTGGTGCTGGTCGTGCTGTCCGACGTGGAGTCCTTGCTGGACGCCGCCTTGGACGACTTCTTGGTGGCACTCTCCTTGGTGCACTGCAGTCCTTCCCATCCTTCCTCACACTCGCACACCGAGTCGGAGCACGTGCCCTTGCCGTTGCAAGCCTTGTCCGACGTGGCGTCACACTCCGAGCACTGGTCACCCGTGGTGCCCGCCGCGCACTCGCACTCCTGCGTCTCGAGGTTACACACACCCGTGGCGCACTGGCCCGGAAGCTGGCACTTGTTGGAGTCGATGACGTCGCAGAAGTCACCGCTGTAGCCGACGTTGCAACGGCACGTGTAGTCGAGCGAGCCCACCGAGTCCGGGACGCACGTGCCCTGGCCGGAACACAGCAACGTCGAGTTGCTTGTAGCGTTCGTGCTGAGGCAGCTCTCGACGAGAGCTGAAGCGGTGCCCAGAGCGTCGGAAAACTCCGTGGCGTCGTCCTCACCGAAAAGCACCTCGAGCGCGCTCGTGTCGAAGTCCACGCAGCCGTAGATCGCGTCGATGGCCTCTCCTCTGGCATCCTTGGCTCCAGCCACACAGATGACACCTTCGCCCGACGACGACGTGCTGCCAGTCACGCACTTCTCCGCGGGCTTGTACGTGCAGACACTGCTGATCTGGTTGTACGGACTCGCCCAGGACGAGAAGGTGGGGCACAGACCCGGGTACTGTCCGGAGCACACGTCCGTGTCCTGAACCTTGGGCAGACACTGCTTCACCGTGTCGGTGCCGGAACGCGTCGTCTGCAGCGCCACGCACTGGTAGCCGTCGGCCGTGCAGTCCTCCGTCTCCTCGCAGATGCCCGGACGCTCCGAGTCCGTCTTTGACTTCGCCGCCACCTGCTGGCTCAGAGCCAAGAGCGCCAAAATGCTCGCGAATTTCCACGCCTGCATTGCTGATCTGAAGCTAGAGTGTCCTATGCCGGAAAGAGCAAAAGGGAGAATGACTGACCGTAGCGGAGACTACGCGAGCTTTCGTGGCTGGCGATAGGACGAGGGCAAAGCTCTGCTTCACAACCCGCTGGATAGTGCGAGGCTCTATGGAGACGACAACGAAGCCACAAAACGCAAAGCACGACAAGCCTGACGCCATGCCGCTTTGGTGTTAGTGTCGTGGTCATGTGTCGATTGACGAGTATCATACAGCGGTACGACACACTCGATTAAAACCTATGCAAGCGCATGTACAAACAACAAAAATGATGGGCGATACAGATGGGATGGCTCACCTACGCGCCAAACATTTCGGTTCACGATCCAACAGCTTGCCGCTTCTACATGGCGCAGTGCTGTGCAGTGATAGCTTGGGCATCAGACAGCGTAGCACTCGTTGCAAGTTGCGTGTTGCGTGAGCAGTCGGTCTCCTTTCAGCTCAGTGCAGGCAGAAACGATGGCAGCGACGACTGGTTCATCTCGACCACGTGCTGCCGCGGGATGTACGTGACGCGGTGCACCCGACCCTCCTCAGCATGCTCATAGATCCAGTCCAGTAGCGCCTTCGTGAAATTCAAGCAAACGACGGGACTCTAGGATACACAATTCAAAGGCAAACGAGGCGTTAGCTGCGGGCATCAGCTCAGCGGTTCGCAGAGGTCAAGCGTCTCGGCTAGCATAACATCAAGTCGTACCCAATGCTTACGGCAGAAGTTCGGGATCTCAGTCACCTCGAAGCTCTGCAGCTTTCGGACTTGGAAATCGTCGTTGCGAAACGCGCAGACGATCTTCGGAGTGCCCACCAAGAACGACTGGATCCAGAACGCCAGCAACTTGAAGCGTTCGAAGACGAATTGGTCTTTCTCACGCTCAAGTAGGCGAAACGTTTTGAGCTCCATGTACTCGCGTCCGCCCTGACTTGAGTCACCCTTGTCATCGTAGCAATCGATTTCCGCTGCAACCTCCAGTCGCTTGTCGCCCAGCGTCATGGCCGAGATGCTGCAAAACTCCTCGTCCTCGTTGACTTTTCGCTGTTCGCCATCCCGTGGATCGGAAAACGTGCCAGATTTTGGATACGTGGAGTAGATCTCAAACCTGCGCCCCGCAAAAGCTCCACGGCGTTGATTCTCATGTGGATTGCGGTTGCTCTCGATATCCTGCTGGGTCCTCCGCACATCCAAGTACACGCATCCGCCGCGCTTTTCAACCTCAAAAGTCCAATCACTCTTGCTGTTGTACGGCGTCTACAAGTGCATTCCACAACACACAAAACGTCAGAGACGAGAACTAGAATACACCACAGCACGGCAACTCACCCCCATGATCTTGTTCAGGTTGTTCCGATACGTGACGAAGTGCGGCTGTTCTCGAATGCGATCCTCTCCTTGGAAGTGCTCAAGTGCCGCCAGCAACGGACCGATGGGAGCTGGCGGTGCCGTCGGATCCGTCTGGTCCTTGGACGTGTACTCTTCGAATCCATCCAGCAGGTTTGCTCCAATCTACAGCGCCAATACCAACCACGAAATTAGCATCAGCAACTTGTTCTCTCTTTCAAGCAGCCGCATTGCACTCACAGCCGCCTTCTTGTACACCAACTAAAAAATAAAAATCAAGTCGAACAATCATCTCATGAGAATCTAAATTTCATGATGTTGCCATAACGTTAGACTTTTACCGCACCAGGTTCGACCGGTCGAAACGCACGTCGTCGTCTGCATATTTGCTAAAGTAGGCGATTTCCTGAGGCTACACACACAAAAGGTACGATGGATTAATACAGTGCACTCAATGACTTTAATCACACAGTTACTATTATACCAACCTTTGACAGTGACACTCGCTCCTGCCGCGAAAGCTCGTGTGCTCGTGGTACAGTGAAACGCTGAGCGTCTAGAGAAGGAGAGGAGGGGGAATTCGCCCGCGTACTGGACCTGAAGTGGCGTGGGCGTTGCATCGGCTGCGAGTCGGCATCTTGGTGGCGCTTCTCGGTCATTTTTCGATTTTTCGTGAAGTGTTCTACATACATTTCTAAATTGCGGTAATGCATTTCTAAACGTGTAGCCATGTCAAGTCCTTATCTATGCGCGTGAAGTACAGCTCCACTTAACTTATGTTAGTTCAAGACCACAGTAACGAGTTTAACTATGAACCACGACGCCACGATGCCAACGATGGAGCCATAAAGGTGTAGCCATGAAGGTTGAGTTGAAACGACACAGGACCGGACGCTTCCAGACCGAGTTTTCGAAGGCAGCGACTAGCTTGACTAAGCCTTGTGGCACTTGTGGTGCACACAACATCCTCGTCCTGCTTGCGAAACCTCTGTCCAGGGTAGAACTAGACTCCAACGCTATCGACTCTTAGCCGAGCCTGTCGCCCCTGCGCCTGTCGGTGAAGAAGGCTGCGCTCACGAGTACTGCAAATGCTTACATTGATGCAGGGTAAGAACGTTCGACCGATCAATTCGCGGTGGTCGATGAGAGGTCATCTGGACCCAAATTTTCCGTTGAAGAGGGGCCTGCAGACGACTCAAGTGTACTTCCCCCCTTACCTTGAAGTGGGGCTGTCCTCTTCCCGGCACCAAACTCATTTTCCAATTGAATCCGCTTCGAACAGGACATTGGCAAGTGATCTCTGAGCATTATTGGAAACTCTCGACCTGAGATCTCCTCCGACCGGCCTGCTCGACTGAGGTGAACCGGACGCCATGTCGGACGTGCTCTGGGTAGAAATCATCGCTCTCATCGGCTACGCGATCACGTGTTCATTTAGTCTGTTGCTGGTGGTCTACCTCCGAGTGAACCGCAGAGAGGCATTCAAAGGTGACGCTCAAGCAACGCGCAAAGTCATTCTGCCAGCATTCGAGCCGCTGCTGTGGATCCTCGCACTTGTCACGGGCATCTACGTGGTTTTCTTCAGCGTGGCGCTCAAGATCAACCTGTACATGGTCCAGTTCCCGAGTCTGGATCAAGAGTTCTTCTACTGCGGCCGCATGTTCGTGTTTATCCTCGTGCTCGTGTTCCTGCGTCAGAAGAGCGTCTCGCTACCTGCGCTTCGATGTGCCGTCGTCAAAACTCTGCTACTGTCGTCGTATACGCTGCCGGTGGTAGCGCTGTTCACCATATTCGCACCGGAGCAACTAGTGCTGAAATTCTTCGTCAAACTCGCCGTGCGACCGCTGTTGCTGATTTTCGTCGTGTACGTGTGTATGATTCGCCCACCGGCAGGTCGAGCCGATGTTCACGTGCTACGTACACACGGCTGGTTCATCTCGATGTATCACGTGTTTTTAGCCGGCTACAGCGTCATCCAGCAGTACACGCCGCACTTGATATTGTACCCCGTGCTATCATACACGATACTTGTCTGGAGCTCCATGTGCCCCCTGATGATTTGGAAGATACTACGTGCCGACACGGAATACTGGCGAGGCATGGGGAAGCAAGCGTGGTCAATCCAGCACGCCGCATTGCACTCTCAACCAAGCGCAGTGGCAGCTGTGAACGAAGGCACTTCATCACACGGGATTCATGCTCTCATTGAAACGCACCGTGAATTCCTGATTGATTTCGCGCATCTCGAGCTCAAGCGCAAGATCAGTTCTGGCAGATACGTCGCCAGGTTTAGTGGCCTGCTACGCTCGACCAAAGCTGTCGCCATCAAAGTTTACACGCCGCAGCATTTTACTGAAGAAGTCGTGGCCGAATTTTCGCATGAGGCAGCTCTGTGTGCTTCACTAAGCCACCCGAACGTTGTCGAGTTCTTTGGAATGTGTGTATGCCCGCCAACAGTCTGCCTGGTCAGCGAGCTTTGTCAATACACGCTCGAAGATGTGCTGGTAACACGAGGGAGATATCGGGAGCGGCGCCGTGTTATTTGGTGTGATCAAAAGCACGAAAACAATGGCAGAACTATAGGCCTTCAGCGGGTGCAGCTGAACGTCGCCTACATGTTGGACTGTTCACGAGCTGTAGTATACGTGCATAGCTTCTCGCCCCCATTCCTGCACCGTGACATCAAGCCCGCCAATTTTCTTCTGGATACAGACAATAACCTGAAGCTCACGGATTTCAGCAATGCTCGTCGACTGCCCTGCGAGATTCCAGTATCAAACGCAGGTGCTAGCAACAACAGCACCGATACACAAATGACCTCGAAGTTTCGTGTGCCTCTGCAACCCAAAATGACGGTGACAGGATCGGTTGATTATATGGCGCCCGAGATGATCAGTAGCCGGACTGGTCTTGCAGCCTACACTGAAGCTGCAGACGTGTACTCGTTGGCCATCACATTCTGGGATATGCTTTACCCGACTCGCGAAAAATACCAGGACGCCTACAACAACCACCAGCTCATTTTTGAAGGCGTGCTGAGGGGTTCTCGCCCGCCAATTGGCGAGGAGGATACGCTAGACGAAGTCGTGCCTCCAAGACTACTTGACCTCATCACTAGCGCCTGGCGGAGTGACCCCAAGACACGTCCAACGGCTCAGGAACTTGTCATCGAGCTCGAAAAAATCCAAGAAGAGTTGCTAGCCGCACTCGCGCAAGACCTTCTCAGCGCCCTCGTCCCCGAAAACTCTGAAAAGCTAGATCTGATTGATAAGGTCTTTACGGGTGAGAACGCAGTTGACCGCATGGAGGAGATGAACGTGGTTGAGTCCAAACGTGAAGGTGTGCGTCTTGGCCGCGCACTCATGGATGCCGGCTTCCTGCATCATTTTGAGCACGCCTGTGGCTTTCAAAACAGCGACACTAACCTCTACTATCTGGACGACGACAACATCAGCTTCTGCCAGCCTCTAGTCATCTTAGAAGAATCCGGCAATGCCTCTGAAGATTCCGACGACGGGTCTCGCACCCCGCAAAGCTTTCAACAGATTCTGTCTTCAAATACGATGCTACGCAAGCGCTCGCGTCTGTTGTCGCACTTGAGATCAACTTTTTCGGCTAATGGTCAAACCGGATCGGATGTCGGGAGCGGATCACAACATGGTCAGTGTGTATGCCGTTTGCTAGGCCAACTCCGAGATGTACCGGTGACACCTTCAAGCAGTCGATTCCGACGCCAACGTCGCCGACAAACATTGACCCGAAACAGCAGCAGCAGTGGGAGCATTTCAGTTTTGACACCGACTCCAAAAAGGTGGCGTCACCGACGAAAAACTGGGTCAGGGGACTCGCTTCGAAACAAGCTGCTGGACGATGAACAACAGCAGCAATACATCGTCGACGTCGTACGAGATGGAGCAGAGCTCTAAGATAGGATAGCAAACCATTTAACTTACAGTGTAGATTTTTACTATTGTTGAAAATTTTCTGTGACAGGTGAGAAAGGCGAATGCTTCTTCCGCTGCTTCTCCGTGTCAGTTAGCAATTGACGCGTTGGACTCGAAGCAGAAAGATGAACGCGTTGGACGAGAAAACGCGTGAGGTCATGACGGCGTCATACGCTTTACCAGATCTCGAGACGGCGGTGCAGCAAGGTGAAGTGAATTTGATCCATTCTAATGATGTTGAGGTGCTCACCTGGAGTCTGGATGAACAGTGATCTACAATGCTATCGACGCTCATGCAAAAACGATCAAACTATCAGTAGATGTTGCCAACGCGTCTTTTGTGGCTGTAGACGATGGTAAAGCGTAAAGAGGAGTGAAGGACCGCGTCCTTATATTCGTCATTTGACGTCACTAATACTATTTTGTCTGATCAGGTGATGGTATCCGGCCTGATGATCTCTACAATTACACCGGAGAATGCTACGGTAAGAGGACTCGTTATTCAATGGGAGCATGCTATTGTTTTCTCATACGATGTTCATTGGTGATCAATGTATAGCTTCGTCAAAGCTTCCAATATCGAAGAGGAAAGACCATAAACAGCAGAAGCCTTACGGTTCTCGTGGTGCCTTTTTGTACGAGTTAATCTCACTTGCTACAACCGTTGAGATTGAAAGCCGCGTCCAGGAGCACTGGACTTCTTATCGTAAAGTCTTCGAGGTCTGGATTTTCTCTACTCTTGTCCGACATTGTAGATTGTCCCCTTATTTTTTATCTTTTTTCTTTATCTGTCAAGGATGGAGAAGTTGTCTTTAACGCGAGATCAAAAGAGCTACGCGAGGCGCCAGGGACAAAGGTTTCTGTGGCGAATCTGTTCGGAAAGCTTCCTGTGCGGCGTAAAGATCTATCTCGCAACGTAAAGTATCGAGCTCGAGTGATCCAGAATATCCAGAATGTCTGTGTGGGCATGTCGATGATATGGCCATCACTATCGTTTGGCATCCGATTTCAAGGTGCGTAATGTGATTCTAGTATAGCAACAATTTTCTCAGAATTAGAGTGCTTAGGATGCTCACTGCATGATGTGCTGGGTTTCTACAGGTGGAGAAGTTAGGCCGGTGATAATTCCTGCAGCTAAATCCTGCCGCGAGCGTTTTGTGGCGCATTTTGGACAGCTGCTTGGGAATGAGCTACAAGTAAGCCATGCTTTCTTCCTTATCATGACAAAGCGGTGTGGTGAACCAAATCTTGTTGCTGCGTTTAGTACGTGAGTTTCTCATCAGAGACTTCCCCATCTTCAATTCGAGGGTACTTCGCTTTTATTCCTGGTGGCTGTGAAAGATTGGAGCAAGGGATCAAGCAGGCCAAAAGCTACTACCAGTTTGCATTCCTTGAGAACGAGTGGGTGGCAGAGTGTCATCAAGTGTGTTCGCGAGCGATAACGGAAGCTGCACTGGAGTATTCATCGGGTAAGATTTTGCTTGGACAGCATAGCAGCATGAACAGTCCTCACGAACCTACGCTGTGTCTTTGGGGGTTTACAGCCATTCCCATTTTTGTCTTGAAAGTTGAATTGCCCCGTGACCAATACGAGGTTTCTGGGATCGGAAGGAAGGAGTGTGTACTCTTTAAAGCTCCTGACCAGCTCCGTCACTTTCTCTTCGAGTTTGTTCAGGTAAAAAAACTGAAATGCACAAATTGCTTTATAATTCTGAGAAACTAACAGTGTTGCTCAGAAATTGGCTGTTGCTGAAGAAAATCAAGTCAAGGTGAGGCAATACGACACTATGTCTTTAAGTTTGTGAGTCTTTCTAGTTTTCACTCATCGATGTTATTTAGATTCAAGAATTGAATCGCCGTGAAGTTCTCCCGCTTCCAGCATCCAGTGATCAATCGGCCTATGACCCAGACGAAGAACTGCCATCCAACGATTTCGATTCCGCCCTGATGGGCCCTTCTTCCTTCCCAGATTACATGATACCCACCTTGGCAAGCCAAAATACTGGTTACGGTGCACTTGAGCACATGGACTATTTGTACAACGATATCGTTGTCCAAGATGGACACCAGGTATCGTGTGCGATTGAAAGTTGCGAGATGTGGGCCAGTGAGAGCCCCACAATGTGTCAAGCTTGCGGTCACATCAACAATGCCAGGTAAGGTTGTGTGTCTGTGTTTGCTGTAGCTTGCTGGCTGTCTACCTAACCATTTGATGTTGTACAAGTGCCAATACCACAATGGAGAATACTGCGTTCGAAGGCAACGACGTGAATTTCCTCAAAAATCCAAACTATTCCGACGCAGCAGCTTATTCGGTGTCAGATGCGTCGAAGTCAAACATTCTTGACTTCGTTTGTCAAGATCTTGCTCAGGAATATGCTGAAACTGACAGAAGAGAGGATGATTTGGAAGATATTTTCTTTTCCAACGAGCCATACTCATTGTTGGTGAAGCCTTCAGGAAAGACGAGCAAGGTTGAGGTAAGTTGCATCAGAATCCATTTACTAGCACATCGTTAAATTTGGGATCGTGTTTGTTCACACTTTCAGGAAATAGTGGCACCCTCGATGCCATGGTTAAGCAGCAAGCCGGACGCGTATGACTGTGCAAATGTCATGTTGGACTTGTGCGACGGCAATAAGGGTACAAACGCGAATCGGTCGGGCGATGGTGAGCACCAGATCGAAACTGGGTTGGACTCCCAATTGGGGCTCAGTGTCTTGGAACAATCTTGTGATAACAACAACTCGCACCCCTCAACGGATGTTGGTACCAAGTCCGATTATTTCGCTGTGCGCACAGTTGAGCGACCAACAAACGGTTCCTTGAGGCGCTGGCTCAGCTCCAAGGTAGATCCTGTCAATCACTTAGCTATAGCACTGCAGGTCGACAATGTCCACGTTTTGAAAGTAGATCGAGCCATCAAGATCAGTAAGTCTACCCTCGCGAAATTGCAGGTGATCCGCCAAGTTGATCGCAAGTTCATTCTTGTTCAAGCAGACACTTCTCGAGGCAAGCTGCTACTTTGCATCGACCAGCACGCAGCAGACGAACGCGTACGCTTGGAGGAGTTGGAGGAAGAAATGTTTGGTCACGATGGCTCACTTCGTCAGGTGGAAATCCATGACCATGATCCACCGCTAGCTCTACAAATGAATGTGAAAGAGCGCGAAACACTGCAGTACCACGAAGAACTCGTTAAAAGCTGGGGGTTTGAGTTCGAGTGCATCTCATCAAAGCCAAAACAAGCCTTCGTAAACGCGAGCGATTCAACAGAATATCATGGAGAAGGTCGTGTGTTGCTGTTTGCTACTCCCAAGGTAGAGAAAAGAGCCGCAAACGCGGACGATTTTCGAGACTTCATCCAGCTTCTGTCGAGTGCTGGAGAAACGTATCTGCACTCGCAAATTCGACCCCCAGTGATCACGAGACTGCTGCATTCGCGTGCGTGCCGCAGTGCAATCATGTTTGGCGACCGACTGAGTCTGGCACAGTGCAGGGACCTCATCGAAGAACTGAAGATGTGTCAGCTACCATTCCAGTGTGCTCACGGCCGACCCTCAGTTGTACCGCTCGCCGAAATCCACAGTGACAATTTCACGAACAACTCGAGATCGATTGTGTAGTATCCAACAGAGATAAGATCACTGAATATTGGAATGAAATGCAGACAATCGAAGCAGGTCTAGTCGAAAATTCTGGCTAAACCACTCAAGCAACCGCCTGTCATCGTTTTGGATTCTCTAGTGCATTGCTTATCCGACGAAGCTGGAACAAGAGAGCACAAGTTAGGTTTCCAGCTGTACGACGGGTAGTTTTGCATTCGTACCATATTGTTGGACGATGGTAATTCGCTTCCCAACACTCTTCGAGGAGATGGCTGGGATGTGCGTCGAAGTATATCTCGCGGGTGGGTATAGCTTGCTGTTGTAAGGCACATACATGTACAATTCAGTATGTGAGCACTACACACAGCTGATTTATCCGCAGGTATTCTTACCTCCAATCGAGTGCCTCATATGTGTCGTCGGCGACATGCCTGCATTGTCACTGTAGTCTTCACTTTCTTCAAGATCATCTTCATCATCCTCATTCGCGTCATCATCGTCTTCATCGTCTTCATCGGAAAACGCGTCGCTAGTTTTTATAGCATCGATGGCATTCAGGATACGTTCGCGCTGGATCCGGTCTCTCACTCCAAAGTCGTTGATCAAGTCGCTCTCTGTGAGTTCTAACAGCATTTCGCCATTGCATTGCTTCTGTTGAAAACGAAGCTGGGCATCAACGATTTGTCAGAAACCAAGCAGAATTATCTCAATTCGTATTCCCTGTCTCCGTACCACAACGTCTGGTACACCGACATCTTCATGGAGCCACAGGCACACACTTTCAACATTCCACTCCTTCACCACTAAGAGAGAATACACAGTAAATGTTAGAGGGGTCCTAAACCAGCAGCAACAAACGTTACGAAGGAAGTACCTTGAGCGAGCGTTAACTGATCATCGTCGTCATCATCGTCGTACTCCTCATCATCGTCCTCTTCATCTTCATTTACATCTTCATTTTCATCAGGCTGGACATTTGGTCTGGTCTGAAAACTGTCGGGTACAGACTACACATTAGCAAAATAGGTGATAAACATTGTAGCTAAAGGGCCTTCACATCTTACCTGGGTGAACTTGCTCGAGCGCCGATATTGCGCTCGTGTTGCATCAAGTCTCCATTGATGGGGGTTGCTCCAAGGTTCGTGAGTTGTGAAAGTGCCAGATTTCGACGTGTCATTCTGTCGGACGCGGTTTCTGCTGTCACGAATGGGAAGCAATGCAACGTCAAGGAGGGAAAGCAATTAGACACAGCTCATCCTTGCGAATTAAGCTGTTGTTTTTTTTCACAGTACCAGTCGTCAAAAGCTTACCGATTCGAGGATCTTCTGAAGCTCGCCGAATATTTTGTTGCGATGGCGTCACGGGTGTCGTTGCAGTTGGCGGTGGAGGGAAAGGAGGAGGCGGCGGGATTTTGATAGGCGCTCTCGACGTCGCTGGTTGAGATCCGACAGCACTTTGAGTCTGCAGTGACGATGAACTATTTGATGCGGGGGTTGTTCCAGGAACAAACTTGCAATTTGTGGAGTGTGCAACGATTGCATCGGCAGGGAAGAGCTGACAGCATCGAATGCACTTGATAGGGCGCTTGGAGCAGCGACTGGCGTGTGTGGTCAAAGCAGACTGCGACATCTGAGGAAGAATTCCACAAGACGGTCAGCCATTGCATGTTGTCACTAGGTAGCATGATCTTACATTTTCGCTGCAATGAGGGCATGATTTAAGATTCGTTTTGCATGAAGTCTCGTGACGCTGCAAGTCTCGAGAGATAATGACCATGTTGCAGTGTTGGCAGCGCTTGGGTTTCCAATCGCAGCTATTGTGCACAGAACAAACCAAAACGTAGCAAATGTGAATACAAATGGTCACATTAAACGCATAGCTGATGATCCACACGCACTTTTGCTCGTGGTCATCGATCTTGCTCGCTTCAATTTCATCGTCGCAGAATTTGCATTCCACCTGCATCAGTAAAAAAAACGTTTAAACAACCGTAAAATCTTCTCTAAAGTATTTGCGGTGTTGTTTACTTTTCCGGCGGGTGCAGGTGCTGAAGTGTGCTGTGTGGCTGGAGGAGGAGGAGTTGGTTTGTTTGCTTCGGGGTTAGCAGGACGCGATGCAGGAGCTACTACCGGGGCTGAAGTTGTCACAAGTTTCTTGGGACAGCGTGTGGCCAAGTGGTTTGGTATTCCACGCTGTAGAAACTTGCCGCCACAATCGTTCGGACAGGAAACCAGTCTGCAGTCACAGTTTTCGATATGATCCTGCAGCTCCGACATCTGTGGAATTACAACATCGGTTAGAGAGAATTGAGAAGTTAACAGTACTTCAAAACCTACCTTCTGGCGACGGAGGCAATGCGGACACTGCTTTAGGATTTTGTCGCAGTTCATCTCGTGCTCCAATAAATCCAGGCTGGGCACATCAGCTGAACAATGGCGACATTTCTTAAGCGATTCCCTTAATTCTGCAGCAGTGTCTGGTTCTAAACGAGATTTCGTCTCGCTGAGGGAGGAATCTGTATCAACCTCCCCAGTTTTCTTGGCTTCAGCGTTGTTGCAATTGAGCTCGTGCATCTCGAGATTGACCCATTGCATTTGCTGCTTGCAGGAGACGCAAGATACCATTCGTTTAGGGCATTGCGATTTCTCGTGTTCGGTCTTTTGGTCTGAACGAACAGGAAGCCGGCACAATCCACACAGAACATGCGAAACAGGAGGACCACCAGCGGATACAGACGATGACGATGCTGTTGCTGTTGCAGGAGCAACTTGCGGGCGATTTCCCACTTGAATATTCACTGGTTCTGTTTGGGCTGGAGAATTTTTATCGTCATGGACTCGACCTGTCTCCGCGGTTGTGGACCGTGCGAAGATTTTGCCTAGCGGCGAAAGAGGAGGCGATCGCTCATTGTTACCAGTCGACGGAATGGATAGACTAGAGACTGAAAGTGTCAAGTCAACCGCATCCTGCTGTGGTGTAACTGAAAAACTTGGGTGGGGTACTGAGGGTGTGGGGTCTTTCGGTACAGGCTGTGTTGGTGGTGGACAAGCAGAATCAACCTCACGCTTTGGGGCTGCACTGCCTGGCATGGGCATTGCCAGTGGTGGCTTGGGATTGGTCTTGACAACGTTTTGACTTGATGCTGCGGAACTCGGTGCCACTGGTACTGCAACAGCTCCTTCGCTTTTTGTCGTGGACTGAGGTGGAACAATTGTAGGTGGAGATGGAGTGTTTGGTGATATCCTACTCGCTCCACCTGCCGTTGGAGTGTTAGGAACGCTTGCAGGTACTGGTGCTTTATCTCCGGCAGCAGGCACTATGGAATGAATTATTGCATCTTTTCCAGGTAAGCTTAGTGCAGATGACGACGCTGATCGAGTTAGTGCTGGGATTTGCTCTGCAAGTATTCCAGGAACTGACAACCGACGGCTACCAGCCTCCACGGGATCTGTCGTATTGGACTCCGAGACTCCCATTCCTGTGCTTTCTCGTGTATTCATCAAAGCAACAGGGGTCGGAGTCTGTCGTTGCTGTTGCTGCTTCATTTCCAGTTCTTGCTTCCGGCGGTTATCAACACGAGCCTTAGCAAGTTCAGCTTCTGCCAAAGCTCCTTTCGCTGTTGTAGCGAGAGTATTCTCCCGTTTATTGGTTTCGCCTTCTTTGTTCAGGTTTTGCTCTGAGATCTGCTGATCACTGTGGCCGGACATTGCTCTCGATAGTGGCGTCAAGTTAGAAACTGCAGGAGGTGAAGAGGACGGAGACGATGATTCTGTTGGGATCGCGATTGAGTGCTGCTTCACTGAGAGTGCGCTACGCAAAGGATCAACAGATTTCTCACTGTCGGCTGCTTCTTCAATTGAGCTTGAGTTCTTGCTTAACTCAGTTGCAACGAAGTTATCCACGTGAGTGTGACCGGAACTTGGAGCTGGAGAAGCTAATTGTGCATTTTTAGCAGTGCTGGTTGTCAATGGAAGCTGATCTGGTGTACTTGCTGCGGTTGAAAGGTTCATTGTTGGTGGAAGATGAAGCATTGGTGGTGGCGGTGCTTGGCTTGCCGCGTAGGGCGATTGAGGCCAACATCCATGGTACGGGGACGGCGCCATCATTTGAACCTGTGGTTGAGCCTGCAGTTGAAGCTGTAGCTGCATCTTCTGAAGCAGATTTTCCATCGTGGATACGTATACGCTGGTTTGTTTTTCAAGAGCCAAGCTAACATCCTTGGCACTGAAATCGTTGCTTGATGCTGACGAACTGGTCGTAGTCGAAGATGCAATGGACTTAGACAGCGCAGCAACAGACAGACTAGTACTCGAGACAGTCTCCTCAAGACGCTTCAACTTTTGCTCCAATTCCACAGTATGGTTCCCACTCTGCGCCTGTATAGAATTTTTCAAGCTCGCCACAGTTGCCTGGTTTTCTTTCTGAAGGTCCACTAGGACGCTTTCAACTTGCTTCTCCATGTCCTTTAAACGTTTTTCAATGTCGCTGTCATGTTGCGAGAACTTCGTGCGGCTCTCTTGCGTAAGCGTATGAATTTGATCTTCCAGCTGATGACGACTTTTACGAAGCGATTCGTGTAGCTCATCCAATGCTTGTTTGCGCTCTTTTTGCTCTCTCTCAACCATTTTTCCGAATTCAAGCTGCTTATTTTGCCATGAACTCACTTGTCCTTCGAGGGCTGTCGTGATGGTGCTCGCGGTTTGCACCATTGACCTGTCGAACCGCTCAGAAGTACCTCTGACGGCTGCATTGCACTCACCTCGAAGTTGTTCCTGAGCGGATTTCATTTGACTGTCGACTTGCATCACGGAAGTAGCGCAACGACTTCGGCAGCCATCTTCAAGAGCACTCCGCAAATGATTAATCTCCTGCTTACCGACAAATCTACTTCCACTCTCATCAAGCATTTGTCGGATTGGCTTAGTTTGGGCATCCACGTAGTCCCTCGCGAGCGTCATCAGCTCCTTTTGGAGTCCCTCTCGTAGGTCGGTCATCTTTCTCTCCTGTTGTTGCAGCTCTTCCTTAGCTTTGGCTTCTAGTTCTTCATTCGAAAGTTGCGGCGAGCGACCATGACCGCGACCGCCATCCTGAAAGATGTCCATTTTGGCTACATGCTGCTTGAGCGCATTGAGGTCGCTACGTAGTTCGTTGAGCTCGTCCGTAACTCCTCGATTTACTTTCTGTGTAATTCCGTCCAGCAACAGACTCGACGAGCTCGTAGTGCGCGTGATATCGGCGATCTGTTGGGCCTGGTGCTGCAGATTCGCTTGCAGTTGAGCTTTGATTGGTTCCATTGCAGCGTTAAACTGCACCAAGAGCTCCGACCTCGACAATTTCTCCTGCACCACCGCCTGCGTTGAATTTCCCTGTTCACGCAGCGCTGCCACCATTTGGCGTAGCTCCAGCAATTGGTTCTCGGTCTGCATGCGCCAAGACTCGTCCTTGCCGCACATGGACTGCAGGTGAAACCCGATATCCTTCTGCGTCGTGAGCTCCTGCCGGATCTTTGACTGCACTTGGTCCAACGTGTGCAGCTGACGGTCGTTCGCGCACAACTCGACGCGAAGCCGGTCGAGCTCCTCCGACGTGGCCTTGCACAGCTGCAGCAGCGCGCTCAGTTGTCGCTCGGCGATCGCAGCGCGGGCATCCACCTCCAGCTTCAAGCTAAGTCGCACCTGCTCCATCATTTGAGCCATGTCGTACGTCGGCGACGAGTACAACTGCTGGTGATACACTCCTCCTCCTGTCGGTCTCGTGGTAGCATAACGCGGTTCATCCGCCTCGTGGTCCTGCACTTGTCCCTCCTCCTCCGCTGGTCCATACTCACTGCCACGTCGGTGCGTTCGCTGGTTGTCTCTCGCTCTTCCTCCCACTGCTACTCCGCGCTTTCGCTCCTGTCGGCGATGGAAATGCTCCGAGAAGGTCGTCGGCGGTGCGGACGTCGCTGATCCTCGCGCCACCGCGCCCGACACGCGCGCGTACGACGGCATCGATGTTCGAGTCTGCTGTTCCTGTTCCTGCTGCTGGCGGTGGCGATACTCGGCCGCCATCGTCTCGCGCAGATACGCAGCCGCCACATTGTCCCTGTCAGGGTCCCAGTGGTGCGCTGGCGCTTCGTCCGCCGCCGTAAACTCGGCCGTGGCGTCCTCGAACTGGCGGAACTGCTGCTCGAGACTGACGTCCGTGCACTTGATGATGGCGGCCAGGTTGGCCTCCCAGTCCATATTGCGCGGCGCTCTGAGCGGCTACTGCATCGTCGACTACCATCGCATTTTGGCGTCGTTTCGTGCGTCAAGAGACGCGCGAGCAGAAACCGTCCGCGAAGAACGACCCGCCTATGGCCGTTTGGCTCATCTGTTCTGGCCGCAAGTTGAATGGAGGAGAGCAGCGAATGATGGTCCTTCCTTGCGGACCCCTATTTAGGAGTCCAGACGAATGGTGGTGCAGCTCAGCCTTGAACAGTGCGGAGCAGGCATAGCCGCGCCTGACCGACCTGTCACAACTTCAGTCGAAGGCGAGGCTGTGTGTGGTGGTGCTGTTGCGCTGTAGCGGAGCTTGATGACTTATTTTCGCTGGAAGTAGCGCAACATTCGATCACTGCAGCGCCTACATGTAGTGGCCGCTGTAAGCTCTGCTCGATGCGAGCCTGCACGGGACGAGAATTGCGCAGCGGCGTTGCGCCATTGCATTGCAATTTGCAGTGCAGCTGCAAGGCTTTGACGCCGAGCTACCCGCATCCAACAATCCTCGCCTGTGGGTACCGGTACCTGGCAAGGACGCAATGAGCTTTTTCTCGTGGTCGGAGCCGCGGCCTCAACACCACTGGCTACGGCGCTCCAACGGCTCTTTTGCCATCGGCCCGTCAATACCGCATTCAGTGCACGAACACCATGGCCTGGCCTGCATTCTGAAGCGGACGCCGTTACGAGCACCCGTCGGCGCAAGTAGCGCCGCCAGTACCAACGCGAGGGCCTTGCATGGTACTGTACGTGTATAATGATGGATAAATCCTAGGTTGAACTGCTGTAAAGTTCAGCACAAAAATTTCCATATCACTAACACATGTACTGATATTGAGACTACTGAATCGGAATTTACTGACTTAGTACAGTTTGGACAAACAAGACGCAACCAATCCATTGCCATGTTTGAGCACCAGACGTGCTACGTTTTTTATAGCATCTCATTCAGCAGTAACGTTAGTTTGGATGTATGCGTGTACAAACACTTTATTCTCGGACTGCTTCGATCAGCCACAAAATTTAGTATACTCGCACAGTTACAACATCGTATCCTGTACAGCTTTGTTGGATGACGTTTGTGAGCTTTTGTGAGCTTCCAAGTTTTTCCTGTCAATTCGAGGACTTCCAACTCGCGTAAATGTTGCATAGTTGCAGTTTTTAAGTCTAGGCGGGGATTACTATGGGAGATAAATGTAAGCTCTCTGTCAAGGTGTATTGCAGAGGTACTGTCGCTCTGTATTGCTTTCATATTGCTTTCATGCCTGCACATACAATACTTAAGTACAGTGTAACCGCCGAACGACAACTGGAAATCGTTAGGGCTGAGAAACAGCCCTTCTGTCACTACATATGCGCCAATATTGTAGAAGACGGTGTCTACTACTGTATACAGTAGACTACAGGGCTGCAACACTATATGTACCTACCAGCAGCAATATGCGCGACTTGGTTTGGAGGCTGTAAATAAATATCCGCATGAGCCTTTCAGTGTTCCAGTTTCAAATCTCGTGAATGGAATCTCAGTACTTGTTTCCACACAACCTTCACTCGGCGTACCCTGGATAATGGTTGGCTGTCTAAAAATAGCCCTGCGCAAGCCAGCCATCTCGCTTCGAGAACAGGGGAAGGGATCAAGATCTTGGCGAAAAAGAGCCACCAAGAGTCAGTGGAAAACTCAACGCCTCCATAAGGCAACCAGCCACGGTTTCTGCGGAGCTGCTCGCCCCCTCTTCCTCGCTAGTATCGCATTGCTCCTGCACGACCCACACTACCTCAACCGCTCTAATTCCTCCGCCATGAACTCGCCCACGACGCCGTGCTCCATGTCCAGCCACCAGGCCATCATGAAGTGCCCCTGGCAATGGCGCCAGCCCTTCCTGGACGAGAAGCGCGAGAGCCGCAAGCGCAAGGTCGGCGACGGCTACTTCTACGACCCCGTGGACCCCAACTTCGTGGACCACCTGCTGCCCGGCTACGCCAAGAAGTTCTGCGGCGCCGACGTGCTCGAGTCCGATGAGAAGGAGAACATCCAACGCGAGATCGAGCGCCTCATGACCAAGAAGAACGACCCGCTCTGCCGCGCAGACACCGCCTCCACCTCTGGCGATGAAGACGACTTGGATGTGAGCCGCGAGAACCAGGCGCTGGTGGACAGCATCCTGCTCATGTCCAAGTCCGTGGAGGCGTCGTCACTCACGCTGCTGGCGTCACCCAAGAGCGTGGCGTCCTCCTCGCCTTCGTCGGACGAGAGCAGCGACGACGACGAGAACGATCTCAGCAGCGGCGGCGAGGAGCCGTTGGACCTGGCCGAGGACCGGCCGGCCAAGCTCCTTGCGCACCGCAGCTCGTCGCTTGAGTTGGTGTCCGACAACTTGCAGGAGGCCTACTTCGCCGTGGAAGATAGCGAGCTGCTCGACTTCCAGGCGGCCTCCAGCGCCGATGCGGCCGAAGCGGACTGAGCGGCGGTGACTGTGAGTCCTCACGTCCCGCCAGCGCCGCGGCCATTTACCCACCGACTCTCGCTCGTGTGAATTTATTTATTGATCGACCCCAGCTTTGATTGCCCGTTATGTATGATTCGACTGTGGCGTGGTGCTCCCACCTTCCGCACGAGGAAGTGGACGCTTTCGCCGGCCTGAAACAAGATACCGGTAGCCCCCAGAGAAAAACACTTGCTAATGAACTTGCTTTTTGCTACCGAATCGAGCAATATACCCTCGCTATTGCTTCATTCGTGGTGCCCTGCATAGGCACAGTGTGCATCGTTGAATCTCTCGCGACTGGCACTACATTACTAACCGCTCCCCATGTCATCAACCCCCCCCCCTTTCCTCCATGCACGAGCTCCGACCACCAGGCCAGCATATCCTTGCCCGTTTTGGAAGCGATGTTAAAAGATTTCGCTCGAAACGCCCGTAACTTATCATCGATAAGGCTCACGCTGTTGAATTGCGTCCGTTACTAAGAAACGGACGTCCTTATCGGCCTAACTCTAATGGGCGTCCTGATCCAAACTTATAGCCGCTTCTGCCAAAACATTGTGCCCTCGACAGCAAATGGCCGCAGTAGCTGCCTGGAAACCAGCGAGTCCACAAGGACCTCAATCTTCTCCTTCCCATAGCCGGGCAGCATTTCCGCAAGCTGGTCGACACTCTGAACAGCAAGAGGCAGGCCGCGGCGGTTAGCGATCAAAGCAACACGAGACAATGCGCAAAACAGACAAAACGCCTGCCTGCCTGCCGCGTGCATTAAGCAAATGTGCAATACTCACAAGCGCTGGCTTGTCATCATCGTCTGTCCCTTGAAATTTACTGTACAATGTCGACATCTGAACGGCACCAACGCCTCGCTGCAAAACCGCAAAAAAGGAAAGGTTAGCATGACGCTCCTTCACCAGAGATGAAAGACAAGAATCGCGGAAGCTGTACCTGAAATACTGCAGGCAGCAGCGAGAGCTCAAACTTCGGTGCCGGTTCTCCGGCGTTGACAGAGTCGTCGTAGTCCTGTAACAGCGCCTCCTGAGAAACACTGCCAACATCCAGGCTGGCGCCAACGAGACGGTTCGACAGTGGGGTGTTCGGTGTCATCGCCTTCAGCTGTGTGCGCAACAAGGGCGACGTCAAATCAAAGTCGGGGGTCCTAGGCGTGTCGTCATCTACCACTGCTTCGTTCCGTTCTCGCGGTAGTGGTGTTGCCGCTACTGGTGTTTGGCCCTCGGTATTCCGTCGGAGACTTGGCGATGACAAGTTGCTTCTACTGCTGTACTTCCGACGCAAGCTAGGAGACGTGAATGGAGACGTAGCCTTCGCGGGGTAGTGGGTTTTCGGGTACACCGGCGTTCGTGGCTTCTCGCCAGCATCCGATCGTTTTCGCTTCCGATTGGAGGCACTTTCGGATGTCCTCGACGAGCTTGGCGCATTGTTAGCAGTGGCAGTCAGTTCCACCTCAGTCGCAGTCGACAGTCGAACTGTGCTAAACTCGGGGAGGTACGGTGTAGCAATGGAGTCGGTCGTCTCGTCCACTTCCTTCTCCTCACCGCCGGACTTGGATTTCTTCCCACGCGGTGGAGTGTACTCGAATGCACCCATCTTCATCAAATTCCTGCTAATACCGGGGCTGTTGCTGTTGTATTCCACACTACTAATTGCCGACGGAGGTGTCGAGATCTGTCGCGGTCCAGCGTTCCCTGTCTTCGGTTCCTCTCCCTGCAATGCACAGCACACCACCGTGAACACTTTCCCTTCTCGCAATAAATACTCCATTGACGAACCCCATTAATCCCACGCACCGATATTATCCCCGTGCGGGGTGGCGACGTCATCCTAGGTGACCAGCGTCCACGATCACTCGAGTTGAACGTCGACGTCGATTCCTGCGTCTTGGCACCAGATCGAACCGCCGACCTGGACATGTACGGCGTCCTGGACATTCTCGGCAGGTTGTCGCTGTTAGCACTAGCGTTGAGACTGTCCTCGTGTACTGAGGCATTGCGGCGGTCGCTCGCAGGCGGCTGGTGCTCCCTGAGCGTCGTGGTCTTGAACGTCTGCTCCCTACTCACGAACGAAGTGTCCTCTTCCTCCAGGTCCTCGTCGTCATCTACATCACTTTGCTGCTGCTGTGTCGTTGCTGCGGCTCTAGTGGATCCAGGCGTGAATGGCCTGGAGAACCGCGACGGCGTGCGCGTGACTCGCCGAGCCGCCGGCTGCTGCGTGAACGAGTCGAAGAGCGGCCGCCAGTCGCGCGAAGCCTCGTGGATCTGCCGTAGGATCTGGTGATGTCTCCGAACGGTACCACAGATCTGCGTGGCCGAGCGGTGCGCCGCGCAGATGTTGGCGTCGATCTCCTGCAGCAGATACGTGATGCGCTGCTGTGCGTCCTCGTCCATTTTGGCGCCTTGCTTTCGAATAAGAGTGTACTTTTACTGCCACAACAGAGCGCCCCCTCGTGACCATCACTCTGACATTAAAACATAGATGTTAGACTAAAATCACCTTTAATTCGTTACAGCAACGATATTAACTGAGCCTTTGGCGCGCAGACATTTGAATTCTTGCATCTCAGCGCGGAATCGCCGACCAGTTGCACCAGGCCATACAAACATGGAGTATCGCGTGCGCAAGCGAGACGTGAGTGGCGCTGGCCGTCTGCCGCGCTCACTGGAGGAGGTGCTGCCCGACGCGACCGTGCGCCGCTTCCTGCTGCGCGCAGGATTCCGCTCAAGCTCGGACCGCGCCGCCGCGGAGGTGCGACGTCACATGAGCGACTTCTTCCGCCGCATCGTGGGCTGCATGGTGGTCATGATGCAGCACGACGATCGCCACAGCTTCCGCCTCATCGACGTCAAGCGCGCGTGCGAGCACTTCGGCATCCGTATGTACGGCTACGACGACATGTGTCTATTGGCCGCTGGACGAGTGTGTGGGCCCGAAGCCTTCCATGTGACGGAGCTGGTGGAGAGCAACTCGCTATTCAGTCGCCCAGTGGACGCGCCCGAGGAGCCCGACACGGAGCCTGGTGCTCGCTATAAGAAGACGAACTTCGTGGCCAATTACACATCGTGGGAGGAAGACAGGGGGGAGATGGACGACGATATGAGCGAGTCCAGCGAGTGGTCGTTCTCGGACAGTGACACAGAGTCGGAAGGCGAACAGGACAGGGGCACAGAGACTTCGCAGCCTTGGCAATCTGAAGAAGAGAAGTTTCTGGCGTCGCTAAATGCCGCGCAGGAGTTTGTGGATGAGAAGCTGCTGCAAGAGCCGGAAGACAAGGAAGGAGATTGGGAGAACCAACCTGGCCAGGGATACTACTCCGACTACGATGACAGCTACGTGCCCGAGTACTTGGAGAGACAGCAAGCGCACGAGGAGGACGAAGATGAACAATGGAACACGGTTGGAGAGCTCCATGTTCTGCAGGACGACGAGGACAGCGACCCTGCCGAACTGCAGGACTGCAGTGGCAGCCCCAACCTCTACGTTATCTCACGTCAGGAGTTCCTGCGCGTTTTCCGCACGCTTCTTAGCCTTACGTTGAGACTGGGCGAGCTGCAGATCAGCTCGGTTGCACTTAGCGCCCTGCACAACGCCACCGAGCAGTGTCTCCATCGGTCGCTTACTGAAGGTTCACTTCACTACCAACTGACAGCTATCCTGAAGGAGCAGGAACACGTTAACTCGACGAGTCAGCTGGAGTCGGAACTTCAGATGCAGCGCGAGAAGGTAAATGAGTTGTGTGAGACCATTGCTGCTAACAAGGCCGCGTTCAAGGCTAAAGAGTTAGCGATGCAGCAACAGATCGAGCAGCTCAAGAAACAGCTGCAAGTCCACCAGCAAGACGTGCAGATGCAGACGCCTCCCAGCCTCAAGAAGAGGTCGCCAGGAAAGCGGAAAGCCACCAGTAAGAAACCTCACAATGTGCGGAAGGGTCTGTCCAAATCCTCAAGTGGTTCTACGTCCGTAGTAGGTGCGCTGCGCTCTCGGGATCAAAACAACTCGGGCACGAAGAAGGTCAAGGTCAGTCTTGTGTGAGGAGGAACGCACAATCAGGTAATGACGAATGCTGCTGGTACAATCTGAATCTCCTCGACAAACTGTTCTCACTCTTGGTCGGCTAGCTCTTCTTCCGCATTTTTGGGTCAGTATACTAGCAGTTGCTGGAGCAAGGATCTCGCGTTGCAGAACCCATTACAGCGTCATCGCTGTCGTAGCATTCTCGAACAATATTTCGTCTTCTATCTGTGTGGCCCGTTGTGAACTCACAACGTTTTACCAGTCATTAATGTCTTCTGCTCAGCAGCCTCGGCAGCTCGAATTATGGCTGTTGCGTGACATACCTGCACGAATTCAATTAGGTGCTGGAAGAAGTCATCGCCGAACATGCTACGAGTAAAAACAATTCGAGGTAAGTCTTGTTGAGCCAAACACATGCGAGGTATTGGGCACGCACCTTAAGTAGGCTTCGACGTTGTTGTGGCCTGCATCTGTGACCCACAACGGTTTGCACCGCCACTCCTGAGGGCACATCTCAAACAATCCTTCTCCATGCCAAAAGGGCACGACTTCGTCTCGAGTACCGTGGATAATCGTTACTGGTGACTGCACTTGATCGATGATGTCGATATTGCAGAATAAATCGCCCGGAAATGTATAGCGGAAGTTGAAGACTACTCGGAACATGGAGAGCACGGGACTTTGGAGGATTACGCCTGCTACGGGCTGTTCGAGGGTTGACTGCTTAGCTGCGAGGTGTGTTGTTGGTCCAGAACCGAGTGACCTGCCGTATCTGTATCCCAAAAACAAAATCATCAGGATGCTATCAGATGGAAAAGCAGGCAATCAAGTTACGTACAGGATGATTTTGCCCGGTGGGATCTTCTTCACATTGACGAGGTACGCGAATGCAGCTTCAACATCCGCCAAACAAGCTTCTTCACTAGGTTCACCCTCGCTGATGCCGTAACCAGAGTAATCATAAGACATTACGTTTGCCTGAACGACAGTGAAACACGCTCTACATTAGAACGTGAAGTACAGACTCGAATGATGGTTGGAGCTCACCTGAAGTCTCCTGCTCACTTCACGAAACCAATCGTGAATCATCCCTAAATCTGCTCACGAACACGGAGATAAAAGGCGTCACGATGGCAACTTCAATAACAAGTGACATGGCTAGATCATCAGAGCTCGCCTACCTTCGGCATTGCCATGAGAGAAGAGGACGGTGTATTCAGCCTTACTGCGGAGGTGGTTTCAACGTTAGCAGATCATGAAAATGAGCAGACAATTTCTAATTGACCCGCTCAATAGCGCGCGACCTACTCGCATGGAATAAAAAACGCCGGGATTCGGTTGTGCATGGACGTCACGAGGAAGAAGTAGCGACGCGTGTAGCCGTACGTGGGAGGTGGCGGCTGAAACACAAGCGCAGACACCGTGTTGCCCATGACGCGGCAGGGATCGCGGCTTCAACCCGTTGCCACCACTGCACCTACAATGTATTGATCGCGTCTCCAGTCGATGTTGCCTCAGAGCTGTGGTTCTGGCGTGCAATGGCGTCTGCACCAGTCGAGATATTGCGTCGCGCTCGTTACGGTGCCTGTTGGCAGCGGGCTGATAAATAGAACACCTCTTAAAACTGATCATGGCTTGCGAGCTTATTCTATGGACTTTTGTATAGGTCAGAGTGAAGCTGAAGGTCAAAGAAGCGAATCCACGGACAGCTACACAAGTCACAGGTATGCGTGCATTCATTGATCGGTTTTGTGAAGTTCATTCGCATTTAGCTCGTTAGCTCGCTGTTGCTACTGCTCGTTGTACAGTGGCAAGCTAAAAAATATCTATCACGGTTTGCATCCGACAGCGGAAGGTCCATGCCGTCGTTCACCACTGGATGCGGCGACGTTTCGCCGGGTTGTTCACACCACGGAGGTCTTCATCGATAGCACGGTTCGCCTGACGCTCATCTTCATCGACTGGAATGCCTTCTTTCCGAAGCAGGTTCGTAAAACTCCCTCTGCTAGCTGGAGTGAGGTCCGGCTGCGGCGAGCTATGGACAATAGCCAACGGTTTATAGCCATCACCTCTGGACGAGCTAGACGCAGGTAACAGCAAGGTAGGATGTGTCCTTGCCGAACTGAGCGAGAGCTGCTGGACATAATTGTGATCTGCGTCATCCAGCTCAGTCCACGGACCTCGGAGTAGTCTTCTCGGTCGTCGCTTCGGACGTGAGCGCCGAGGCCACGACATCGCATCGCGCACTGCCTTCGCGTAGTCCAGCCAGTCACTCGTCAATGTGTTCAGTCGTTTGAGTCCAGGCACGTTCGCCTGCAGCAGCGATCTAACGCTATGAGGTCTGCGCATGGCTGCTCTGTATAAAGTCTGCATGGTCTTCAGCTCCTCTTTCCGCCTCGACTGCTTCCTATAAGTTCAACACAAGCACAAAGCAATGCGATCTTCGTCAATCCATCTGCTCATCGACCATCATCTGCAACAGATCCAAGCTCACTTTTTCTCCGCCTCCGTGGCGCTGGAGAACGTGAATCCCGACGTCAACGAGCCCTTTGTCTCCTTTCCATCTGCACACAAAGTCACAAGGATATCAATCGGCTGTACCAATCATCGTTATCTATGACTCATTCTACAGTTTTCGTACCAGTGAGCAGTGGCATTTGAGAGTTGGTCGACGAGTCTCCTCGTAACTTGGTGAATGGCGAGAATGTCACGCGTCGACTGGCGCCAGTGTGTCGTCTAATGGCCAAGCGCCTTTTCTCCCTTTTGGATGCACTGTCCGAGGACCTCACGGGGCTCGCGTACGATGACAACGTCTTGAGGATCGGCCGCAGCATCGTGCTTGCAGCTTCAGACTTGCTGAAAAACGGCTTTTGGAAACCGGTAAGATACCTGCGCCCCAGCCCCATTGAAGGGGCGAGACACTCTAACCAATGAAACCGTAGCCTGACATCCGTCCAAATAATTTTTATGTTGTGTACATCATTTTACCGATAGAATAGCAGTACCGCAATCCGAGCAAAAGGTCGCATTCACTCCAACAACTTGAAGTGATCAACAAGCGCGCATCGAGCGAGACATGGGACTGTTACTGCAGCTAGCAGGGGCACTTGGACTGTTTGTGGCTGGGTTTGAGGTGCGTAGCATCATAGTGGACGTATAATCCCCGTCCTCGTACTTACTGAGGCTTTTATCGACAGCTATGGCGGCTTCTAGTGGGCTTCATCTTCACGCTCATCATGAAAGGTATAGGGGACGGACGATACGCACCGTTTAACGCAGTCTTATTCGGTTCCATACCATCGCGGTTAACTCACTTTATCTACCTGTGAGCAGCTGGCTTGCTGGCGAATATCGCTGTCGATCCGCACACGAAGGTTTCGGTGACAGCAGCAGCTGTGAAGATCTCGTTCTGGACGCAACTGTGGAAGTTCCTTCGGGCACCCAGCCGAGAAAAACTCGTTATCTTCGAGCTGCCTTCTGTTCATCTACTGGTGGTCACGTCTACTACAGAACCAGTGAAGCCCTCGAAACGACGTGAGGCCTCGGAGTCGCCTCCATTCTGGCAGACACTGGACACAACTGTTGGCTTGAAGGACATTCGACACCCGATGTGGAACGGCGTTCGTGTGTGGATACCACATCTGGGGTTCCTATGTCGCTGCATTCATGCTGTTGAGCTGGGTGTGGGTTCTATCTCGGTGGATATTGTTCAGAAAGACCATAATGCTACCACACCTGTGCTTAGTATCCAGGTAAAGTATATAGGTTGATGGTACGAATCGGCATTTTTTGAGGCTCTGACGCTGTTGTTTTTTTTGCCGCAGCATGGGAGGTTTTTTGCTAGTGCAATGTTTCATACCAATACCAGAGAGCTATCGTGTACGGTGACATTGTCGCGAACCCAGCCGATGCAACTCACCCTTCAAGGGCTAGATGCGACTGCGGCACTTGGCTGCACTGAGATAAGCGTCCGGGTACCAATATCTCACAGCCGTGATGACGTGCGAGCTCCAATCCCGTCGATATATTCAGTGGAGATTGACTTAATCCAAGTGAACCTCGATCTCGAGCACCTTATTCGAGTGGCATTATGCTCAGAGCAGCAACAGGGCTCTGGAACCCCCAGTTTTTCGTCATATACGTCAACGGATGAGTTGGATATTACTGACGGTCCCGTGAGAGCCAGTATACACCAAGTGATGACAGTGCTGCGACTTGCTGAGATCAGTCCGAATGATCTCCGCTTCGAAATCCGCAAATTGGAGGTGAATGTCGTTGACAAAGCCTTGTCACGTAAGTTTGGGTCCGTGTGCGCATTGAGGCTTAATAGTTTAAGTGTAACGTTGTATGATGATTCCAATCAAGAGCTCAGATCAACGGGCAGAGTTAACACAAGCTATCCAGTTGTGGCTAGGAAAGCAGATCTGGCGCTCGGACCGCTTGCCATTCGTCTAAGTGAAGTAGGTGACAGCAGCGACGCCAACGTCGTACCGCCGATAGTAATGCTGGATGGGTTGAAGCTCAACGCGAAGGGAACTCTTTCTGCTGGCGTTACAAGTCCCAGTAGCTCCGACGAAATTGACGAGAATGATGTTAAGCAGCCTTCCCTTTGTTTTCGGTCTACGATAAGTGGAGGAAGCCGCGGACTTGATGTGGTGATTTCAAAGAGGATTGAACCCTGGGCAACATCATGCTGTATGCTGTATGACCAAGAAGCAGTTAAGATGCTAGCAAACAGCCCGCCGGCGCCGCGTTTGGTTGAAGACACCTATCACGTTGACGAGTGGTCGGCTATGGATTATTGTGAAATCGAGTTGGATGCTCATTTTAAAATGATGAAGAGCGAGATCACGCTCATTGCTTTAGATCGAACATGCGACGTACTCCCTAAAGGCGTTCCGAGCATAAGTTTGTCCCTGGGTGAAATCATCGTGTATGGACATCCGTTTGTAGGCGAAGATCATCTAGGAGTTCGAGCTAAAGCGGATATCCAGTGTTCTCGTTTGAAAGCATTCTATTTCACGAGCAGTGACTTGGTCAAGTGTCCATTCTTATCGCTCGATTTTGCACGGGTGTTCATTTCCCCTGTTGCAACAATGATGCAAACTGAGAGGCCTGCCGAGGTTGAGATGGAGGCAGAGTGGGTGGAAGTGAAGTGGGCACCTGAAGTCTTGCACGCGATCGGTGGAACGTTAGAGATGGGAATATTCACATTAGCATCGTTCCTGCATGAATCACGACTTTCACGAACAGAAAGTAAGGACACTGATTTCAGCTGCAGTGGGGTGAAGGCAAGATTGTGTGTGAAAGTGCCACCAATGCGGCCAATGGCAGATGTAGCACAAGACAAGGTGCCTCCAGGCGAAGTGATTGGTTTTCGTTGCTCAGCGAAACGGATCTGTGTTATTTTCCCATATATATACGATGGACAGCGTAGAGTAGACTGTGTTACAGTTCACACGTTTACTGTGAGCTCTGAAGATACTACGGGGCGGCTACGGATCTCTATCCTGGACGCGAGGGCATTTCCCAGCCGACGAACGTCAAATGAAATGGATTTGTTTTCGGTAAAGCCTTCACACACGCAAGCTCCATTTCGGCGGAAAACATTCACATCTCGTGCATTGCGAAGCCGTACAATGCGCTTGAAAGAGTCGTCCACATCCGAGATAGGAGCAGTTTCTGACCATGATGCTGCCTTCTTCGTAGCTGATTGCTTCTCTCTCGAAGAGAACCAGGTTGTTGGTAGCACAAAAACGGTAGTCGACCTCTTCGTGAATGGCGCTCGAATGGAATGGGATATATCAACGCAGTTACGAATCATGGAGCTCATCCGACGAATTACATTTTCGTCCTGGGAAATGCTTTATCGCGTCCGAAGTGCCTATGCTATTCATTGTACTCCGCAGGGTAGCATATACAATCGGGTTCGTGGTTTAAACCCGCCCCTGGATGATATTGACGAGTGCTTGCGCTATGAGAGGCTCTTTGCTGAGCTGATTAGTGCGTCAGGCGATACGTTGCATCGACTGCATGCCACAAACCTCTCAGTTAATGCGAAGCTCTGTGATGAGGTTCACGCTCATCTCAGAGTCGGTGTTTTTGCTGGTAACGATTTGCCAGAAGTGTGGCTTTTTGAGGATATCTGTCTGAAGGTGAATGATCTTGAGATGGCGGCGGTGGGTGCTGTTCGTGTCAGGCACACTCTAGACAGACAGACGGATTACGTGTTTGGTGAGTTTGAAGAAATGCTCCGCAAACGGCTTTCTGCTTGCAAGCGCTCGACCACGGCTTTGGACCAGAGTTTAACGAACGGCATATTAATCGACATCAACAAGCTTCATCTTCGCACGAGTCGCGATTTTCATGTCCAGTTTTACGCCGATGCCGTTCAAAACAGTTTCGATCCTTTCAAAGAAAAGCTAACTTTGGCAATGGCTTCGTACTGGCGCCCACAACAAGAGCTGTTCTATCAGTATTTTTTGCGAACTCCGGTTGCCTCTCATCAGAAGGAACTATGGTTACGCCTTGAAGACATTGAGTTTGAGTGTCTTGGCAACCCACTAGAGAGCTGGCTGGAGCGAATGTATCCCGTATGGATCGAGGAGTTGGCGGAGCAAGAGCTGCGAGCGCACATGCTGGATGATCATGTTGCAACTCTCAAGCTAACGAATGCAGACCTACTTTGCGATGACTCATATAAAGAGATGAAGACACTTTTGACAGAAAAGAATGCACGTTTGTACATTCAGACAGTGAAGAAGCTTCAATCACTAGCACACGAAACTCCTGATAGTGACAGCGGGTCTCTTATCAGCGTAGGCGTTGGTCGCCTCGACGTCGATGTTGCGTTTGAAGAAGACATACCAGCTTCATGGACCAGGATAAAGGAGCTCGATGAGGCCACAGCAGCGATCGAAGACGCATTCAAGATGGTTGGTCGTGATTCGGAACTGTTCATACCATCTTGCCTCCTGCTCATGGGGATTCATGTCAGAACGGTCGTTACTGATCTGACAGTCCGAATAAGGCGGTTTCCTACGCCACTGATGACATGCGAGTGCTTGAGCGTCGAAGGGCAAATATTCTTGACGGCATATAATAGTGGATGCAGTGGTGAGCTTTTTGCTCTTATGGCAGCTGCACGATGCTTTGTGAACCTTGCGGTCGATGTCTCCAGCCCAGTACTATATTTCAATCCTGGTTATCTATACGCGTTGGATGAATTGGCGGGGTTAGCTTTGGGATTTCTCCCGTTGGCGGTATTGGATATTGATAAGCACTATCAAACGTCTATAGTAGATATTGTGCGCAGGCTTCTCCACGGAAAAATAGCTGTCACCGTGAAGAATGCGTGTGTGCGTCTCCTCAGCGCGGCAACATCCTTCGAGTCAACAGATTTCCTCGAGATTATCGTGCACCGCGTTCGCGTTGCGTACTCCAGTGGCTCCATCGATATTGATGTAACGCGAGTGACAGCCAAAATTGAGCCTGGTTCGCTGTCATACATCGCAGAGCTCAGTTACCTGAAGCTTCAAATGTGGTTAAAGTGGGACTGCCTAGGTGATCCCACAGTACATTACATCTATCCTATTGAGTTTATCGGCGCTGGAAACACCAGTGCTGCTGGCGAACGATTAGTCCTGCGCTTACCAGACCTGGTTGGTACATCCCTTTCAGAAACCTGCAGCACGAATCCGTTTCAAGTTTTTCAAGCGACCAAACTATCAGTTTTCATAAACGGAAGAATTTGTCCAGTAGATCCAGAGAATGGCGGCATTAGCAGCAATGACGAGTTGTCTAAACGCGATATGGCAGCTCGCACAGCCGCCGTGCTTTACAGCAAGAATGTCGAGTGGCTCATTGGATTTGGTCGTGTGTATCAGAAAGTGCCGCAATATCCGCTGCCACGACGTCGAGATAACACCGGGATAACACTCAACTTACCATCTACTGACATTTTGAGCATCCTCGAAGGTGTTACAGTAGAGGAGTTTGACTTGATCGGCCTGGACTTGGCGCTATACGCGAGTGAAAAGCATCCTGTAGGCGTTCGTGCTTTCATTGATGACAAAATCAGCTGCTCCGGTGCGTTGTTGAAGAGCTCACACGAGGTGTTTGGAGATACGGAAAGCAAGATCTCTGATGGAAGTGATACTGTCGCTAGCACCACAGTACAGCGGCTTTCGTTCAGCATGGAAGACTCAACCTGGATTGTCCACGACGTAAATGTGGATGCCCGAGACATTCAAGTGCGGGTATGTACGCCTCAGTCGGGAAGCAGGGGGGAGTCGCTTGTGTCCATAAAACACGTATCACTAATAGTCGGAGGAGGTACAGAACGAGTTCCAACGCATGATAATGGTCTGATGAAGCTACACAGTCCGCCTCCGATGAAGCGTGTTATGAATGCTCAACCCTTCGCTTTTTCCCAGTCTACAAACGGGGATGAGGTGAAGGAACGATCAAAACAAAGTATCCTGGAGTATTTCGACATTCCACACGAGAACCCGTTTAGTTATCGCGACGACGCCGAGGGAGAGGTTGACGTGTGTGAAGCTGAAGTGGTAAAGAACGAGGACGAAGAGTGCCAAAATGAAGTACTGGACGAATTCCGACGGGTTGGCTACTTGCTTGGATTATTATCGAAGGAAATTCGGGTGACTGTCACGATGGTGGCACTAGAGTCATTAGTAGACATTGCAGACACTTGGGTACAAGTCGTGGTTACTAGTTTACCGGAACTAATTAGTGACGCGGCAGAGGCTGCGGCATTGCTCAACAGGAAAGATGACGCGAAAGAAGAACCTGACATTGTCGTAGAGGAATCAGACCCCAGTCCAAAGAAATTCACATCACTGGCCCAAGACCCAAAATTCAGTGGCATTAGTCTTCAAGGGGGCGCAGACACTCCCGCTAATAGTCAGCGGTTTGAGCCAATACCTTACTCTAACGCAGACACCGTTCGACCCGTTAAGAGACAATCTAGCAAGATCATCAGCCAGCTAAACGCGCTTCGAAGCAAGGATGAGGCCACGCTCCCCCGGGCCACAAGGTCGAAGCTGGCTCAGGCATTCATCATGGTTAAGTTTGAAGACTGTCAGATTAGCGTCCAAGACCAGCTGCATAAAGGATCGGTGCTGCTAGCTTTGAATGCTGGTACACTGCAAGACGCGATTTCGCCGGATACCAGTCATGAACGTATCGACTTAAACGTTGATGGATTTCAGGTTTTCACGGCTCCGTTGGATGTTGACGTCAAATCACATGCGACTTGGCTCAAAACGCTCGCGGATGGGTCGTACTGCCCAAGCTCTTATGGCTTACTGAAGCAAGTGATCGCACCAATTCCCGCACAAGTTACCATTTGGATCGATCGTGAAAAGAATATCGTCAAAAACAAAGTGAAACTAGACATACCAGCTGTTGAAGTGCAGGTCAACCTTGTGTCAAAAGGTATCCTCGAAAAGCTTACGACAACTGCAACTGAGCTGATCAACGCAAAACTGGCCGAGAAGAAGAACGAAGACCACTCTCATCTTCTTCATGGCTACCTGCGGGAGACTCAGCATCAAGAGCGTTCTCTGCACCAGCTTGTAGCACTAAAAAAGCAGCTCAAATGGAAAATTGCGACATTGGAGTGGCGGCAAATGTGTGGTTGGGATTATCGCATGAATGAGCGCGCAATGGCTGCTGTCTCTGCTGTAGAGAGTGCTCGAAGTCTAGCGTTCGAGATTGAAACATCACCACTATTTCGAAGACGCAAAATGTCATCGGCATCTGTATCCTCAATCACAACAAGTATTGGTATGTTCGGTTCCGCGGCTACAAATCGCTATGAGGACGAGCAGTTTGTGGACGAGTTTCAACGAATGACACAACAATACCAGTACCTTTCCGAGTTGACTCGCATCATGGCCAAGGAGATCCAGAAACAACTAAAACCAAACCCGTTACCCAACGTAGATCTGGAATTCGCACTAGATCGCGCTTCATTGACGCTCAGCGGTGAAAATGTTGATATCGTTCGGGCACAAGTAGGCTCGTTGTGCTTCAAGATGCAGCTGTTTGAGGACCACTCGGGGAATTTTGCATTGACTTTGCAAGATTTATCGGTCAACAACCTCAGCCCGGGAACACCTTACCCAGATCTACTGCTACCTGTTTACTCTCGATCCTGGGAAGGAGATGACAAGTTCCTTCGTGTTGATGCTGAAATAGCGAAACCTGTGGGAGGCATCACTGTTGTGCAGCATTTCGAGGTGAACGTCCACCCGATACAGGTTTGCATCACACAGGAGGTGATTATACAGTTAATTGCGTTTTTCTCGCCCTCGGACAATGCCAACAGCACCAAGGAGGAGCAACGCGACGAAGTACGATCACAATTCTTGCAAGCCCGAACAGCCAGTAGTTCCAGCAGTGATGGACGCGTCGGCTCGGCTATCATCAAAGCTGTCAAGGTCGCTGGAAAAGCGGCAGCGCACCCTCTAAGTCTTGGCCGAGCTCATCGTGGAGATAGCGATGAAGAGCTGTTGTCATCTGGTCGGAAAACAAAAGGAGGAACGCTTCACCATATACCGGAGGACCCGTCGCTGTGGATTGCGAAACTTGCGAATCTGTCCGGGTCGAACGAGTTGCCCTTATTTGGTTCGTCTGATGAGGTAGGGCAGCACCATACCGAATCCGCGGAGCGAGAGATTAGCGAGATGAAAGATCGAGCCAAGAACAGTATTTTGTTCAAGCGCATTCGGCTGGGAGCTGTCGAAGTGGTGCTTACGTACAAGAACAAGAGGAGCAGCGCGGGTAACAGCAACACACCGCACACTAATCTTCCCCACGCCTCGCAGCCTCAAGCTTTGGAAGACATGCGGGGCTTCGAAGTCAAAACTCACGCGCTCGTGTATTGCGACAAAACTTGTTCTCCGTTGGATCTGTTATTGCGGGTTCGGCGCGACATTCTGCTAGACGTGCTGTCCCAAGTTGGCCGCAACTTCACCAACATCGGCAACTTCCTGCGCGATCAGTTTGATCCCTCTCGGTGGGCAGCATTCGATGGACTAGCCCCACTTAAGTCACTCTCGACGACGCTGACAGCCATGGGGCCATCCCACAACGGCGCAGTAGTGCCTCTAGCAGTCCTACCAGAAGCTCCAAGCTCCTCTGCTTTAAAAGAAACAAAGGCGCCTTCCACTACGCCGGCACCAACTTCGCTGCGTCCAATTGAGCTTCTCTGCGAGTGGCAAGCGCGAGGCATTTCCGATATTTCTACCGACCACTACGACGCCGACACTTCCACTCCGTCAACGCCAACTTCCGCCGACTCAGCACATCCTAAGCATGCCAAGAAGCGTTCCCTAGCGAAGCTCTTCTCCAGGAGGAAATCGTCCTCAAGTCCGCTTCCGTCTCCGTCCACGCAGTTGCAGCACTAGCAACCCCCTCCAATCGTACAGCTTTTTTCCTTACTAACTACCCCCTTATACTAACTCTCCACCTCTTAGCATCGAGCGAACACGTGGGCCTTGATGTCCGTCACGTAACTCATGCTGTAGCTGCCGCGACGCCGCAGTTCTCGGCGGAACGACGTTGGTTCCGGCTGCTCCAGTCTCTCGGCAGCCTTCTGCGCCTCCTGCCAACAGAAAGCCAAGTCTCTCGTCAGCCAATTGCACCTCCCTCCGCCTCATCACTCCAGCGCAATCGGTCACCTACTTGCATCGCCATCCAGCGCAGCGGCAGCAGGACGCCGAGCACGTAGAGCGCCACCAACAGCGTCACAAGCGTCGCCATGACCGCCTATCAACAGTGTTAGACAACTTGAAATGTAGACAAAACTGACGACGAATCAGTACCTTGCGCGCAGTCGAGAGTGCATTGAGCTCGCCCAGAACCTGCGCTGCCAGCGGCAGCAGCTGCACGCGGCCCAGCACGAACCCGCCCCCCAGCAGAGCCGCGTTGAACAGTAGCGACCCCATTTGCTACAAGCGATCCTACAACGGTTAATTGTAGGACGAATTGTAGGATAATTCATTTAAGTTTGTTTATAGCTTTTATCCTACATTTTACCACCTGGCGATTAATTTCAGCCAATGACTGCGGGCGTTGCGTCTCGGCCATTCAATTCGCCGACGCCGTTGAGTAGCTCTTCACTTTTCAAACCGGAAGTTAAGACTAGCACCATGGCTCCCGCTGCCCCGAAAGTGTACGTCGCTGTCTGAAACGCCTCCAAGGCCCCGCCTTCCTCTCTTCTTGCTGGATCATGGATAGTCTCCTGCGTCTCCCAACCTCCGCATCTGCGGAGGCGACGTACGGATGGATCGTGAGAGTAAAGTGCGTCCTCAACGGTGCAGCCGTCCGGCTGTTCCAATGAGGCGCGCTCTTCTCTTGAAATCGATACGGAGAGAAGCTCCAAGCCTCTCTCCAACGTCTCCCAATGTGCCAGTCAACCAACGGCAGCATTCGTGGAGGATCCTGGTGTGTGTGGCGCTGTCTGTTACTGCAGACTCTGCCACTCCACTAAAAAATAACTATGACGGGTGTGTCGGGAGAAGCCTCTCGTGCCTTCCTCCCCTAGCAATAGAGAGAGTGTTTGTATGGGGAGGAACTGTAGGCCGGGGCCTGGCTGAACCAACCGATGCGTCATGCATCCCGTCCTAACGTTTGCTGTGTATCTGTTTGATTGGACTTCACAGTCTCGTCCCTGAGTCGATCCTCAAGAAGCGTCGCACGCTCGAGCAGGTGAAGGCCAAGCGCACCGCCAAGGCCGCTGCTGACAAGGTCCACCGCAAGAAGGTCCGTCAGATCGCCTTCAAGAGCGCCGAGAAGTACATCAAGGAGTACCGTCAGGTAAGAAACAACCAACCCCACTCTCATACAGTTGTAGAGCAAGTTGGACTAACTACCTCTCATTGATGATTTAATCACAGCTCGAGAAGCAGAGCGTGGTCCTGCGTCGTCAGGCCAAGTCCACTGGCAACTTCTACGTGCCAGCCGAGGCTAAGTTCGCCTTCGTGATCCGTATCCGCGGTATCATTGGCGTGTCCCCCAAGGTCCGCAAGATCTTGCAGCTGCTGCGTCTGCGTCAGATCCAGAACGGCGTGTTCGTGAAGCTCAACAAGGCCACCATCAATATGCTGCGTCTCGTCGAGCCGTTCGTCACGTACGGTTACCCGAACCTCAAGGTGACGCGCGAGCTCATCTACAAGCGTGGATTCGGCAAGGTGCGTGGCCAGCGCATCCCCCTGACGGACAACTCGGTGATCGAGAAGTCTCTGGGCCACGTGGGCATCATCTGTATCGAAGACCTGATCCACGAGATCTTTACGGTTGGTGAGCACTTCAAGCAGGCCGCCAACTTCCTGTGGCCTTTCCAGCTGTCGTCCCCCAACGGAGGCTACACCAAGAAGCTGCTGCACTTCGCCGAGGGCGGCGACGCTGGCAACCGCGGTGGCGAGATCCACAAGTTCATCAAGCAGTGCCTGTAAGGTGGTTGCTTGGCTGATACTTGCGAGGTTTCTACCAGCGACACAAGTGTCTGGGTGGGCTCTACTCTAGTTTTGCTCAGATGCTGCTTTAACAACTCGGTTTGAAAGATAATGAAAAGGTCTTTTTGACTCACCAACTTTGCCTTGCTGTGTCCTGTTGGTTGCTGCTAAGTGTTGTTGCTGCTGCTATGTGGAGCTACGAGGTTGGTTTGGCTTGCGGGACTACACGGCGTTGGCGAGAAGGTGGAGCAAGTGGAGTGCTGAGTGACAGACCTAAGCGAGGAGTGCCTGCAGCCCCAGCTCCTGCTGCGCTTTGAGCTCGTCGTGACACGCACTTTTCGCATGTGCAGTTGCGCTGGTGGATGGCGATTTTCATGCGGCGTTTGGCTTCGGCCAGGCCCAAGTAGTTTTCGCGCATGTCGCTCAGCTGGTCTGCCGAACGCGCGGTGGCCCACAGCCGCACTTCCGTCATCTCGTAGTCCTGCATGCGCCATCCAAGCAGCAGTTTGGACGGCTTGGAGACGGTTTGGTTGCTACTGGGTGTCGTCTGAGACTCGCCGACACTTCGAGCGTCGAGGAAGAGCTTGAGGCCGACACGCTGAGACGACGAAACATCGACGGTGAAGGCAACATGACGCCAGCCTTGATTGCTCGAGTGCTCCATCTTTTGGGTCGCTCGGACTTGTTGACTCCCGAACGTGAGCACCAAGTGGTCATCTTCATCGATAACGAGTTCCCAAGTCGCTGGGCCAGAGACATCTCCGCCTTTCACGCCGTCGTCAAGTGTGTCTACCCGACGGCGAGACACTAACACTTGACGAGCACCACTGGACATCGTTGCTGGGATTTCGTCGCCGTTCTTAACCAGCTTCTGGACTTGTTCGTGCATCTTGTAGTTCCGAATCCACGCCTCGAATGTGAACTCGCGTCGATACGGGTCTTCGTCGAAGGTGGTGCCAACGTCAAGAGTGCTGCCTGGTCGGATGGGGCATTGAGCTCCCCAGCCACTTGGTGGCACTGATGCTGAAGGGGTCTCCGACGAAGGGAAGCGCAACGCGAATTCCTCTGGGATACGACCAGGTTCTCCACGGTCGACAGGTGCACAAGACTCGACGAGATCCACCGCACCACCATGAAGACGTAAGGTGTTTTCACGTTTGGACGTGTCCAAGCACTCGATTCCATCAGGGGAAGCTGCTTCACCACTCGCTTGCTTCTCCGCTGCTGTAGCGCCTTCTTCGAATCGCCAATAGGCCACCACGGCATCTTCCTCGTCCTGAAAGGGACCGATGGTCATTTTGGCGCTAGCTGCTGCTTCTACTGGGACTGATGGGGAGAACGCTGCAGTGGTGGGTCCTGCGTCAGCTCCGAGCAGAGCTCCACTGACAGCTGAAGTGTCAGCAGCGAAGATGGAGTAATTCAGTGCACGAGGTTCAGTCGTTGCTAAGCGTGATTTGGTTGAGACGCCCAACCATTCGCTTGCATCCTCCGGAGCTAAACGTTTCCAAGGTAGTGTACCGGCACGTATGGTCTTATTTGCGCCATCATCCTGGTTCGGCAGCTTATCGGTTGGAGCGACGGGCAGTTTGAGACGATCAAGCGGAGCAACAGAGTTGAGCAGACGTCCACGACGCATGGACTGCGTTAGAGTCTCGCAGCAGAGTATCGAGAACGGATCGTGGTGCTGTCCAGCTCCAGATGACTGCGGGTCTTGTTGCGTCTGCCCCATAGCAGCTTTCGTGATAGCACTCAAGGGCGGATTCAGTTTGGCCCAAGACTTCTGCAGCGCGTCGAGTACTTCCGAGGACGACGAAGCAGACGCAGAACTGAACTTGCGGAACATGGTCAAGAGAGCCTCATCGTCTCCAGACAGATCGAGGCAACGCATAGCCCAGTCAGGTTGACCAACGCTTTCGAATACTGCGGCGAGCTGTCGGAAGCGTCGAGCTGTGGGTCCCATTCTTGACGGTAGCTTGGCAGCTCCGTCCGAGTCGATGGCAACCACGTATTCTTCTAGTGCTGGGTCGTGAGCAAGGAAGACGCGCACAAAGTCTTCCCACTTGTGGGAGTCAAGGAATATCGAGCCCATAACTGCTCGTGATAGCAACGACGTCCTGCTATAATTTGAAGACGGTGCAGCAGGAGCAGCTCCTCCGTCTGCAGCTCCAGCAGCAGCAGCAGCAGAAGATTTCTCCTGGGAGCTGAGCAGCGCTTTCAACACTTTCAGCACCTTGTCTTTCCAGCCAAACGAGTGATATGCAGTCTCCAGCACAGCATCCGTGATTGAGCACACAGGACGATCACTATCGTCATTCATGAGCGTAAATGCTACCATCTCTCGTTCGAAGACGCGTCGAAGGGTGGCGTTGGGAGCTGCAAAGCCCAGCAGTAGCGGCTCACATAGCGCTACTGAATGCAGCGTTGCTCGGGTGTACAGCGTCGCTGGATTGGAGACTGTGTAGCAAAGTCGGTCGCCACACATCGACACTAGCTGGATGCAGGACTGAGTGAAACCAGGGCGAGTATCAAGGTCAGCAGCAATGCTACACAGAAGTCGACTTGTGTCGTTCTGAAGATGGTTGGCTACAGGCGTGACAAAGCGCACTTGGTGCCCCGTGGTGGCGTACACCAGCGTCTGGGATACCCACAGCAAACTCTCCGGTGTCCCCATGAGGTCAAACTTGAAGTCGAAAGCTCGCAGCTCACGGAGTTCAGGAGAAAGCACTACAACACGTCGAGTCGTAGTGACAGCCAACAGAAGACGCTGCTGCGAGTCGTGAGGCCCAATCTGCGGACACGATGAAGAGTTCCATTGCACGTCGACAACGCGTTCATTTAGTTCACACGTCCACGATGACGAGTTTCCACCTGGAACAGATAGATCGTCCCCACTGAGTACGAGTCGTTCATGTTGTCCATGGTCTGGTGACTCAAGAAGATACAGCAACTTGCAGACAACAGCACTCTGGTACGAAGAGCTTGCTGGGAGTAGCAACGGCGTGGCGAATACGCGAAGAACAGGTTGATTCAACTTGACCCGTTCGTTGCTGGGATCTTGTGTTGTCTGGAACATGAGCGAGTCTCCGGTCTTGGAAAGCACTACAAGCAGATACGTTGGAGGCTTCGATGCATCGTCAATGGGTAGATTCATGGCAAAACACGCGTCTCGAGCATCATACTGAAGTGAGCCGCATTTCAACTCAATCGCCGGCAAAGAACTCGGGGCGATCGCTCCATCTTCATCGTCTGGGGTCATGACGACGTCGCTCATTGCAGCATCCACCATAACATCGAGGTCGAGGACTGCGAACGAAAACGAAGATGGCCGGACACCGTTGGTGGCTGCGTCTTCACCTTTCTCGCGAAGTTTGATGCACACCGCGGACTGGTGACTATTGCCAAGCACTTGGAATGGCACGAGTGGAACCCCACGCTCGCTTTTCCAATCAAGAAGCTGGTCGCTTGAGCCTATCAATCGCCCCGAGAGTTGTGAGAATCGTTGCAGTTTGAGCACCGGATTCCCCTTGGCGCTGGTTTTCACCGCAATTTGCAGTTGTGACGATGGAATTGCTGTCGGATAGTCATGATACTGTGCAAGTGTGAGCTGCGTCGTTGTGCTCAGTGCGAGAACAGTCTTGGGCTCCATTTCGGCAGCACTCGTTGATGCCGAGTTCGGTAGAATGTCAATCAGGAAAATCGATCGACGGTCCATGGTGCTCGCGTAGACTGCTAGCGAGTTTTGCCAAAGTGTCATATCTGTGGCAAGTACGGGTGGAACTCTCTGTTGATTTCCAGTAATCGGACTAGGAGAAAGTGTCAAGGAGTTGGCAACAGGCCACCAATCGGTCATGGCGCCTCCGCCACTAGTGTTACCTCCGGCGCCTCCTCTAGGACTCGTGACTGAACTCGCTCCCGTATTGACGAGCTCCCAGGCCGCAATGACATCAACGCCAAGTTCACTTCTGTGTGAACGCCAGTGAGCCAGTAGCACAGGTAGTTGGGCGTGAATTGCCAGCGACAAAGTCCCCCCGATCCTGGAAAAGTCCGACGTTTGAGGTGGAGCTCTATGAAAACATCAGCAGCTCATTGAGACTTAACGTGGAGACATTCAAGACTGTTAGAAGTACCGGTACGTACAACATGGTGGAGGCGACGCAGGTGTGAGCTTGGTCATTCATCGCGACTACATCGACACGACGGTTCTGGTAGCCTGCAGCGAGGAACATGTTGCTACTGCTCCCGTTAGTACCGCAGCCAGTGCACATTCCAATGACAATCTCCACGACTGGAGACTGAGCCAACTGCACGGCGAAGAGCGGAGTAGCGAAGTCCGTTGTTTCCTGTCCCTTTCTAGCACTTCCAGCGTCCACGTCATCGGACGAAATGCTCCAGACTTGGATAGTGCCATCGTTGCATCCTGAACTGAGCAAATGGTGCTCCGTCGAGTACGTTAACGAGACGACGGAACCTCCACGAAGTGAACTCTTGCGAAGGATTTCACGAGCTGGACGTTGAGAGTCGACACGCGTGACACGCACGTTGTTGCTGCCCTCGGCATTGAAGAAGAGCCATCGATCAGCACAGAGCGAGGTGGCAAGTGTCGTGACTCGACGGGCTCCGTGCACTTTGTCGGCGTCTGAAGTGGCTAAGAGCACTGCTTCCTCAAGGTCCCAAACAACGAAGAGCCGAGATTGAAGCAGCCCAACCACAAAGTGGGAACCGGCAGGGTGGATCAAGTCCATGGTACTGGAAGCCAACAAGTCGAACGTGATGTGGCAGAGTAGAGCTCCGGTGTTGACGTCCAGCTCTTCCAGCGTGTCCCCTTTGACACACACGACACTGCCGCGACTCTGGAAGCACAGAAATCGTTAGTTGAATTGATCGATCGCAAGATAACTTGGCAGCTAGCTATCAAGTTGTACCGGATGAAACACCACTCGCTCTACGAAGTGGTCACCATTGCCAGGACCAGAGGCGGTGGGCTCATCGATCACTGCCAACGGTTCTTTTCGAGGAACCAAGGAGAGAACCATTGCGAATTAGCTCAAGGTGCTGCTATGAGGCGTCGAGTCCTAAGTTACGAGATCTCCGGCGACTTCTCGACTGCCACGAAGATTTGAGAATGAAGTTTTACAGACGTTGCAATGCAACACGCGAGCTCTTAGTTCTGCTGAATAAAGTGGTGTCGAGATGGCCTACTTGGTTTTACGATCTCTGAGCTGACTGGAGTTTCACCGTCGTCGGAGGTCGAAGTCCTTGTCTCTCCAGCACCGTTCTCCAGGCTGCTGTAGGGTTGGCAATGCTGGCATTCCACTTTTGCAGAATCGCCTCGTGAGTGGACATCGTGACTGCAGGTGATATCTTGGGTTTCACAGCGTGGAAAGCAGCTCCCCATTCCCCAGCAGAGCCGTAGGCTTGGACGAGTTGCTGCATCCAAGATCACCGTGTTAGATGGAAGCAACCGAGGCAGTACCATAACATTAAGGACTTACCTCCTCGTTTTGCAGCAAAGTAGCCACGAAAATGGCATCGTTGACATGTTTTTGTGCGAGAAGAGTCGGGCCAAGCTGGTTGAGAGACGATTGCATCTCTCCACGGTGGAGAGCAATGCACGCGCGTTGAAAGAGCGACGAACCCTATCAAAGTTGGTAACAACAGAATAGTTAATGCAGCAGTCTTTTCAAGTTCCGTCAGGTATGAAGAATTTACCGTGAGATTGGGTGAATCGCGTTCCTGCTCGATGAGTTCTCCGAGTAACTTGGTCAAGGGTTCAAACTGGGCGTGCTTAATGCACATGTTGACCTTCAACGACAACGACAGACCCGGCAGAAGACGTAAAGCCTCCGAAACGTGACCAAACGCCTCAAAAACAGCTCCTAGCCCTTGAGTGGCATCCCGACAAAGCGGTTGAGCTAGTTCTGCTGCGCGGTCGATTGATCCCGCAGTCACGAGCATCGCACACTGAAGGACTCGATTCGACAGGTCGAGGATGTGAACGGCTTGTAGTGGGCCTCCCAGAACGAGTTTTTGATCTAGCACACCTAAGATTGTAGTCGCTCCGGCAGGGAATATCTGACACGTTAACAATCGCGTTAAATGCTGTCGTTGAAGCATCACAACAACGTCCACTTACTTACCTGTGGTCTCGGGAACTGGTTCAGATCATCGTCGCTGACTTGGGTGGCGCAAGAAGCCTCGTTCAGCACCCATCGAGAAGCTAGTGCGAGTGTGAAGCACCGAGTTCGAGAAATCACGCTGCACTTCACTTCGTCTTCTGTGGTGAAGAACAGCGTGTGGTGCACCCAGTGCAACGAAAGCGCCGGCGATGGTGTTGGAATTTCGTGCAGACACTCCATCGTAGAAGCTTCAACTTGCTGGTTCTGGTCGTTGGTTGAAGGAATACTGAAGTGGTAAATCTTGATGCAAGTTGGATACACGAGTGCGCAGAGGCTCTGGATGGATGTGTCCCATTCAAGAGTAAGAGGACAGTCGACAGCGAATCCTCCACTGAGTTTACGTAGTCCCGTTTCATCTTCAGCTAGGCCCACAACGTGACTCCACTCATAGAACTCCAGGAACGTTTTAGTCAAATCACTCGCAGAGTCGATTGACTCGAAGCTGACTGCGGTGGGCGAAGCTGATGGCGACTGCGACGGAGAGATCATGGTAAGTCTCAAATCCGACATTTTAGGAGACGACATCGCGCTGAGACCGAGCATGAATGACTGCGCACGCTGAACGCGACTCAACGATGCGGGGCTGTCACGCGCTCGCTTCACAATGGCCCCACCACTGACTAATGGTGCTGGATCAGCAGTAGTGACGTCTGCAACGTATTTGACAACTCCAAGCAGTGGACCCGAGAAAACATGGAGCACATTGTCGTCACCGCTTGAGAAACTCGTTTCGACAAACTCAACCTCTGCATCATCTCCTGAAAGTTTGTAGATCGACAATGTCAACGATCTCGCAGCGGCGCGTTGTTGACGGGCATCAGGCTCGTCGGTTGCATTAGCAGCGGAAGCTCTACTTCCTCCAAAGAAAAATCTCGACCGCTTGTTTGGTACAATGGCTGAAGCGGTGTTCGAGCGAGTGAGTTTGCCTGCTAGTTCCTTGTTTGGCTGCACGAAGAAGAAAACAATGTTTGACAGATCAATAACAGATTACTACTGGACATTCAGGGATACAAAAACACTATCAGAAACTCACCGCGAGAACTGCGAAGAGCGGCTGCGATGGATGCCACGCGAATGCAAACGCGTGCGCCACAAAAATCGTCTCCAAGTCGACAGCATTCGGTGGCACAGGTTTCAAACCTACCTGCAAAAGCTGTTCTCATTGATAAGACGTAGAAAAAAAAAGCATGAGTATCAATACTGGTTGATGAACAAGGTGGGCCGTCGTAGGGTCTTAGTTACCTCGAGATGGCCACTTATAGGCAAGATTGCTGCCAGGAACCCGTTTTGCCAGGGACAGTAATGCAACTGAGGGACACGAGAGCGCTCAATTGTGGCGGGAGTCTGGACTTCAGCACCATTTTGCACAACGTGGTGTTGTGGTTTCTCGTGTGGATTTTCGCCGAGTACTCGCACCCCGATGACCATCGAGGAGGGAAATCCGATTGCAGGAGTATTGTTCATGCCTCGACGGATGAATATGGGCATTGGAGCAGCCAAAAAGCTTGTTCTAAGGACAAGCAAGCCGTAACTGGTGAGGCAGCACAACTCGCCAGGGTTGCGAACGCTACTTGTGAGAGACGCCATCTTCAGTCTTTTGGGTGGCATCTACAAAGCAGTAAACACAGATCTCAAAAATCAGCAACAGTTTAAACACTCAGAAGGTTTTGTTGTGACGCTGGTTGTACCGGATTAACGAAGGCTCGAAGATCTCTCGACTCTTGAATATTGCTGCTTGTAAACTCAGTGAAGATAGTCGGCACGTTATCCTTCCCACAATAGCGGCCTTTGACCATGATTTCCGAGACAATCAGCTACACACAAGCCCACAATTCGATGGAGTTAGTATAGAACATCATTATGAGGCAGCACGTCGACGGTTTAAAACGCACAGTGGAGTTTAAAGGGGCGATCGACAGAGCCGTGAAGCAGCCTTTTTGGGCACCAGGAATAATTACGATACTTTGAAGCTTGCTGTTTGGGAGAAGCCCGGTGAGCGTCGCACTGTGCATGGGTTAGAATACCAGTGTCAGCCTCATTTCTAAGCTCCACAATTCCTCGTAGACTGAGCAGTGTCACGTACGGTCTGTTACTGTCCAATAGCGGTGCAACGTCGAAGAAGAAGATGGTGCCATCGCGGCACGCCGCTGTCATTACATCATGTTGTGGATGGAACTTGAGTTCATGCACTCCGTTGACAGTGTCAAACTGTCGGAACACGTCTCTAAGCTCCACTTCTGAGGTCTTGACGCAGTCACAACTAGCAGTGGAAGCGTTAAGAGATACTCGCCACGTCACGACATGTCCATCGAGGGTTGCGCAGGCCAGATGATGTAGCTGCGTGCCAAGGCGAGTTTCCGCTCCCGGAAGAGACCCACTCCCGCTTCGCTTCATCAAAATTGGTGGCGTTGTGAGCAGAATGAGCTGCTGAACATCTGTAAGGAGAGGAAAGCACCAGCAACAACGACGTATCTCTTAGCTGCACCACCCAAGGCACACCAACTAATTATCCCAATCTCACCTCTCTGCGACCCGCTATCCAATGTACCGACAGTTTTCGATTGCCATGGGCTCCAGATTCGGATCTTGCCATCTTGACAACCAATGGCCAGAAGCCCCGAGGGCAAGATCGCGACACTGCTTGGAAGACCGCGATGCAAGTCTTCAGGATCGAGATGGTGCACCTACAAAAATACAGCACACCGTATGCTTAGTACAGATGAACCTGTAAGTCACTAAACCAGCACCCACCGCTCCATTCTGGTCAAGATCACAAATCACAATGTGTGAGCGCGACACGATGATGAGCCACTCGTCGAAGCACGTGCGTGACGCTGGCAATTGGGTCGTGCACGCAATAGCTTCATGGTCGTAGAAGAGCATCTGCAGCGTCGTGCGTCGTCGCGGCTTGATGAGAGACGCTCCAGTAGGAGAGGACAAGAGACCTTTCGCTGCACTGGCAGCCCCTTGCACCGATCTCGCCGACGGTGAAGCTGTAGATCGACTCAGCTGCCCTTTAGAAGCCGCTGCTGCTTCGGCTGCCTCTTCACTCGCTTGCACGTCGTCGTCGTCCAAGACTTGGGACTCGCCCAAGTCGAACTCCGTCACGACTTCGCCCGTTTCATAGTCCCACACCACGCCGCAGCCTTTAGGTTCGATAGCAGCAATCCACAGCTTCAAGGGATGAAACACCACGTCCACGAACGCGCTGGGCTTCTTGTCGCTCACCCCGGGAGGACTCAACTGCGCCAACAGCTCCACGCAGCCAACGCCGCGCTGCAAATCGTCCACAGAACCTCGCGGCAGGTTCACACGTCGCGGTTCCGCCCGGTTGTCGCTACTGGGGCCGGGCATTAGACCTCAGGACCACAAGCTCTGATCCGGATACGCGCGTCGTTTCAAGATCACTTACGTACACCACACCATCGTATGGTGTACCACACACCTAGGTTACTTCACAGGTTACGTTGTTTTCGTCGCAAGAAAGTCGGCGCAGGACGAACAGGACGCCGCATCCTGCCTAGTTATGAGCGGGATGGAAGACCACGTGGAGGTATGTTAGCTGTGTCTCTAATCGCTCAGTTGGGTATAATGCTGATGTCATCTGACTGAATCATTTGCGTCGTTCTGTTACGTTTATTTGAAGCACGCAGAGGCCCAGCTGCAGACGCGACGCTCTTCGTCGTCTACCAGCGCTAGCGACACGTCTTCTACGGCCCCGCCCAAGCTGCCGAGTATGGAGGCGACGCAGATCCTGCGGCTGATGGACCCGGAGAGTCCATCGTCGCCCAAGGAAATCGCGGAGTTGCTACACGAAATGCCGCACTCCGACCCCAAAATGGTGCGTCAATAGCTCAAATTGCTGGTGCCTTGTTTTGCTGACTAAAAGTGGTCAATTACTGCAGGTTGGCCAAGTTTTAGGTGAACCAGACGCCAAGTCGCTGAGTGTGCTTCATGAATACGCCAACGGCTTCCAGTTCGAAGGTGTGGCGTTCGACATCGCTTTACGAGTGTACCTCGGCCGGTTTGAGCTGCCCAGTGAAGCCCAGAAGATCGACCGCATCCTCCAGGCTTTCGCCAAGGCCTACTACACTAGCAACCCAGACAGCCTCGAGTGTCCGTCGGAAGACGCAGTGTACACGTTGGCGTTCTCGGTGCTGCTGCTCAACACAGATGCCCACAACCCGAAGCTGGCACGCAAGTTCAAGATGACTCGGGCTGACTTTATCCGCAACTACCATCGACTGGGAGCAGGTGAGGGCGGCTCAGCAAGGCCAGAGGTGCCAGATACGTATCTGGGGCAGTGCTACGACCTGTTCGTGACGGATGCCATCAAGCGGATCGAGCAGAAGCCGGTCCAATTGCTGCCTAACGAGGTGGAGCTCGAGTTCCTGGAAGCAGCGCTGGGGCTGGATATTGAGACGTCGTTCGATAGCCGAACCGCTGTTGTCAAGAAGTACTCCAACGACCGCCACACGTACAGCAGCAGGCGACGAAGACAGTCGACGTCTGCTGCAACCGGCAGCAGTTTCTTGACTTCCGGTGCTAGCTTCCTGGCAGCTGGGAGCAGCATCTTGGCAAGCATCTTGGCCACAGTAGACCCAGAACCGGAGCTGTCGATTGCTGGCTGGGTGATCGTAGCAGTTGGAGACGACAGCACCCGTCAGATCGGCTACGCGCTGACACGCTTCCTGCTCAAGACGACACCTCGACCCGTTCTCATCCGATTTTGCGAGCCCAGCGTGTACTTTGCGTCTCTAGTATGAATCCTCATCAATCAATCCTCCATGTTTACCGTTGCAACCACCTCTATCGCGTGCCATGGTCGTGTGGCTGAAATTGAAGCAAATTATCTGCCGAACACGTACTGACAGCAGTGCGAAACTTCCGATGGTAAGTTACCAGCGGACGTTTTCATTATGTGCTTTTTTTTTCTCTCGCGCCAACTTTGCTTGCTCAACGGCAGTCATGGCATCGCTAGCTATTTTGGAGGTTAAGTGCTCTCGCGGACGAGAGGATCAGATGCCCTTCCGGTTCGTTAGACCACGTGCGTCATGAGCAGTTGCCTTCTACAAAAATACACAAGGACAACTATTAATAATTTTTAGCGTTGTTGGATGCACGCACAGTTGGATGGTGGTTTGTGTCAATACATGTATTGCAACATATACAGTGCGCGCCAAATCATTAGGACCCCCGTTTTTTGGCACAGTTAGATTATGTATCGGGTTGTAAGACGAGTTGAGACCTCCGCTTTAGATATGACGTGTTTATTAAGCGTACAAAGGCGCCACTTGTGCTAACAACCTTGATTTCGAAGTCCTTAGT